>VXBU01002790.1:41449-52699 GCA_013400315.1 Bombycilla garrulus | reverse complement strand
GTGTGTGTGTGTGTGTGCTGGGGATTCAGGAAAGATGTTAAATAAGAATTCTGTCATTCCATTTGATTTCCTTCAAGTGTTAGGAAGATCTGAATGCTGGATGGCATTATTCATCCATTGCTTCAAATAAAAGAGCTTTTAAATCTTCTCTGAGTTTATTTCAGCTTGAAATTCAGTATGACAGACCACCCACTGTAATCCAATGTTTATTTTATTTCCTATCTTCCAAAAATGTTGCAGTTCAAAAGCTTCAATAAGAAAAGGACTTTCCAGATATTAATTGTATGAGACAAATGGGGAGAAGCGTACAGATCTGTGTTGATGAAAATTCATGTACTTAGCAATTTTGAAGAGCCAAAAAATGATGGTAATTTCCCCTGTAAATAAGAACTACTTCCTCATCTGGTTCTAATAAAATTAATAATTCATACATGTTAAAGGATGACATAATTGAGTAAGAGGATATTCCTGAGACTCTGGATTGTTTCACAGTGTTAATTTATGATTCTACATCGTGGATTATCTTCATGAATTTTTCTTCTCAGAAAGGTTGATGATTTTCTTCTGAGGTGTATTACACATCTGTACTGGTCAAGTCACACAAAACAAAGTGGAATTGCTATGCAAGTAGTAACCCAACACAAATGATGCTGTCTCCTTGATGAAGAGCAGTCCATTTATAATAATTTTGAAGGCTTCTGGATAAAGTAACATGTGGAGTTCACTGTGTGTGAAGTACTGTCTGCAAATTTGTGAGTGTGGGTGTTTGGCCCATATGTTGAACAATTTGCCTATAACAGCAGGTATACTCACATACCATAGTTAACAATTTCCTAGGAGTAATAAACAATTTGATTACTACAAAAAAAAAATAATCAAATATTCATGTTATTTAATGGAATGCAATGTGCAGACATTCAGGAAACTTTCATTTGGAATTAAAATCCAAACCTTGTTTGTCTTAGAAAACCTTGACTACTTGAGATATGACAGATGTATACTTTGATGTATACTTCTGATTCTTTGCGTTCTGAATCAGTTCTGGCCTAAATTATGTAATTAAATCTTCCTTAACATTTTATAGAGATATGTTTAGGCTTTCATTTGTGTTTGATTTTTTTGGTAATATCTTCATTTCTTGTGTATCCTTGCAATGAATTAGTATAGTAGTATATTTCACCACCAGCCTTTCAGGTAGCTTACTATATGTCCTTTAAAGGCAAATATTGTTGAGATTTTTAAGAGGATGTTTCAAGAGGTGTATTCTGGTGACATATTAAAAAAATGGCTGGAGCTTAAAAAGAGACATCTTTTCTAGATGGTATGAAAGAGCTCATATCTGCCTGCATTCATCTTGTCCCTCAAAATAATAAAAAACAAATGAAAATGTTATCCACACTGATATCTTTTATATTTTTCTGAGCTTTTTCTGGGTTCTTCCTTCCATCCCTCCCCATACTGTTACCATTTTTCATCTGGCAACAGAGAAACATAGTAATAAACCATTGTCATTCACAATTTTGCACTGAAGGAACAGCCTAAAGATTATCCAAGAATATACTTTATTAGGCTGACCCACTCTAAAAGGCATTCTTAATGGATTGTGTAGGCTGGAGAATTTGTTGATGTGCAGTTTCCATCTGGAATCCATAGCTAGGATTCCAGGTAATCCTGGAAGCAGATAGTCCTCAATCTGCTGATCAGAGAAGAAAACAAGGCAAGGGAAAGGCGAGGCAAGATATGGAAAGAAAAAAAGGCAAGGCAGGAAAAAGAAAAGAATAGGAAAGAGGGGAAGGGAAGTTCAGGGAAGGGAAGTTCAGGGAAGGGAAGTTCAGGGAAGTTCAGGGAAGTTCAGGGAAGGGAAGTTNAGGAAAGGAAAGGAAAGGAAAGGAAAGGAAAGGAAAGGAAAGGAAAGGAAAGGAAAGGAAAGGAAAGGAAAGGAAAGGAAAGGAAAGGAAAGGAAAGGAAAGGAAAGGAAAGGAAAGGAAAGGAAAGGAAAGGAAAGGAAAGGAAAGGAAAGGAAAGGAAAGGAAAGGAAAGGAAAGGAAAGGAAAGGAAAGGAAAGGGAAAGGGAAAGGGAAAGGGAAAGGGAAAGGGAAAGGGAAAGGGAAAGGACTTCTGTGATTTATACATTGAATCTTCCATGGCTTTATTTTTCATTATCTCAAGGGTTTGGTCCATTTACATGGCAGATGGTCAGAAAGGAATTTCTGATTCTATTGCTGGAAAGGAGGCTGATGTGCAACCGCTCATTAAGAAAAACACTGTCATTAGGAGCTTTATTCTGAAATGAAAAGTATCCCTTTGGTGTGATGACCAAACCCATAACTGCATGATAATATAGAATGAGGAGACACTAATGAAATCTCTGTAGATCACCAGCATTGGAAACAATTTGATGCTGCAATGAACCCTGAAATGCTATCTGGCTTGCCATATGAAGTGATTTTTGACACTCAAAAAGAAGAAAATTCAGTGGATCAGCAATGCTTCAGAGTCTAGAGGATGCCTCCGGCAATCCTAGATGCCTTCATTCTTCCTAGACACACATTGTGCATCACATCTTACCATTTACTGTTAAATAAACCATTCAAAGGATTGCAATACAATTAATTAAGTATATTGCTATAGTTTTTTCTCCTCTCATTCATTCATAAAAACCCAGTTAGCGGGAAGAGCTGGAAGCACAACAAAGAGCTGCTTTGATTTTTAACTTTAGTTGAGGACTGATATGGGTTACAGGGTATATAAAAACCTTTAGTTGAACACCTTTACCTAAGTATTAAAAATAATCTCTCATTCCACTTAGCATTCTACCAGTGGTTTTTCAGTTAGATTCCAAAAGTGAAAACTATAATGATCTACTTTAAGGATAATATCTATCAGATGATTTTACATGGCAAATAAATGAATGAAAATTTAATGTTAGTCATTTTGATCAAAAATTTCTTCTAAGCTTAAAGCTGCAGCATTATACTGTGTAGGAAGGGTTGGATGTGTTTTAGCATCATAGAAAATTTCCCAGTCAGATGAGGCATATGCTGTCCTCAAAACATATTTCTCTTCTCTGTCTCTCTTACAATAAATATATTTGAAGGAATTATTTGAGTACGTTGAATTAAGTGAAAACTTCAGTTGTGTTGTCATATCTGGTAAAATGGAAAGTATTTTCGAGTTATCCCACAACCGCTTCCCTTAAATTTCATTGTTAAGGTGAGAATGCCTAAAATAAGTGGAGGATTTTTATCTTCCTGCATCTAGTTTCTAAGAAAAATCTATTGTCTTCATCTGATACAAAGATAAGTTAAAATTAGGCTTCAGGAGATGGTCAGGAATTTTTTTTTGAGACTCCGCCCTTCAGATGTACTCAAATAGTGTTGTTTTTTTTTTCTCCAGAATTGAATATATCTAGTTCAACAGTGTTCTACTAATTAGTTTTGCTTTCACAGGTAAGATTATGCTGCTCAAAGGTGAGACATAAGTTTCTGAGTTGCTTGAACAACCCTTTCATGAAAAGCAGATGGTCAGTTAGAACACAGAAGAAAAAAGAAATCGGCAGGGGTGAAAATGCTTAAAATTATATAAGCAAACAATTTTGATTAACACCTGCTTCATGACTTAGCTGAAACCTCTGCTGACAAATATTGCTTGGCATAAAGTCAGTACAGACAGGATTGGAAAAGATGTATGAATCTGTTTAAGTACAGGTATTACTTATTTGACAAACTTGAATTGCAGGATGAGCAACATTATCAGACATTTTCAACTGCTTTCTTATTCCTGCTTATTTATTTGTCTTTTCTGGATTTGTGCACAGGATTCCCAGGTGGAATTGGAATATGACCTCACGTGACATTGTTGTTTGTCTGGTGAAGTCAACTCATCGCATGGCAAAATGTGCTCATATAAGCTGCCCACCAATTTAATCTTGCAGATTAATCTCATGACCTTTCTGTCTCTCAAACCCTCTGAAAGAATGCCTAGCTGATCTCTGGGTGTCTGCCTTTCAATATTGTTTACACACCTAATGTTACAGACAGCTGTTGGGATTTTCTTTAGCTTTGAGGCATCAAAATTTAAGGATTTTAGAGTCTAAATGCTGCAGCAAATTCCACAGCCCTTATCCATCCTTACTTGCATACTTAGACACAAAAGATTTTATTTTTAGAAGTATATAGAAAGCTAAATTTCTTCATAGGAAGGCAGAAAAGTAGCATCAGTAGGAGTGATGTGAAAAAAAAAAAGCAGGTGGTATTCCCTGAATTTAAGTGGTATTTTTTCAGCAGTTACTTCTGTTCTCAGATGCTCATTGGTAAAGTCTATTATTTTGCTGAAGTAGCCTGTTAGTAGAATAAATAATACTTTACTCTTAGTCTCTGGCCTCAGCCTGACAAAGTGGAACATGAATGTAGAAATAACATCAGTGTATAACATCCACGTGTGTGGCCTGATCTTTAGTTGATGAAAACCTGTCATTGGTATCCTTATTCTTAAATCAATCAGAGATACTGAAAATTTTCATGTAGATAATTTTGCATTTATAGCTGAAAAATCTCTGGGTATTTTTATTACTGAAGCAGCCACCAGATGACCATTGTAATGAAGGGTATGCTTTTCTCATAGACTAAAGAACAAAGGCCTACAGTTAGCTTCCTTAATATTTATTTTCTAATTTCAAAAGTTAATTTTATATTTAGTAACGTAGAACAATATACCATCAGTCTTATAGGCAATGAAAAGCTTCAGCTACAGCAAATAGTACATAGAGGTTAAAAATACAACACAGAAAGTAACAAAAACGTAGAATACTTGTCTGTTGGATAATTTGGCCTATGAATGGAATGGAATGGAATGGAATGGAATGGAATGGAATGGAATGGAATAGAATAGAATAGAATAGAATAGAATAGAATAGAATAGAATAGAATAGAATGGAATGGAATAGAATAGAATGGAATGGAATGGAATAGAATAGTTGGAAGGGACCTAAGGTGATCACCTAGTCCAACTGCTTGACTACTTCAGGGTTGGCAGAATGTTAAAGAATGTTCAAGATGGGGAGACTTGGTGGTCAACCATCTCTCAGGTAAGTTTGTGCCAGTGTTTGACCATTCCTTGGTAAAGAAATGCTTCCTGACATCCTATCTAAAGCTCTTTTGCAACTTTGAGTTGCAACTTTGAGCCATTCCTACTGAACTTCATGGAGAAGAGCTCAGCACCCCATCCTCTTCAGGAAGCTGCGGAGTCATGAGGTCACCCTCAGTCTTCTTTTCTCCACATTAGACAAGCCCAAAGTCTTCAGCCTTACCTCACAGGAGGTACATTCCAACCCTGGCCCTAGTTTGGTTTTCCTCCTATGGAAGCATTTGAAGACCTTGGCATCTTCCTGCAGTGGTGGGGCCCAGCACTATGCCCAGCTGAGGCTGCACCAGTGCTGAACACAGAAGGACAATCCCCTCTCTTGACTGACTTGCTATGCTTTGTTTGATGTGCTCCAGAATGTGGCTTATCCTCTTGGCTGCCTGGGAACACAGCTGGCTCCACTTGAGCTTGCTGCCAACCAACATCCACAAGTCCCTTCCTGCCGGGCTGCTCTCCAGCCATGCCTTTCCCAGCTGAGACCTCTGCCAGGCACTGTCTCCCAGCACTTGGGCTGGTTAAATTTCATGCCACTGATGATTGCTCAATGCTCTAATCTATCCAGATCCCCCCTCAAGGCCTCTTGTCTCTCATGTGAGTCAACAATACCTCCTAATATGGTATCATCAATAAGCTTGCTAATGGTGGATTCTACTCCTACATCCAGATTATAGATCAAAATATTGACCAGCCCAGGAGTGAGGACTGAGCGCTGAGGACCACTGGTGGCTACTCAGTGGAGAAGAATGCTGTGAGTGACAGTAAAAAAAGCATCGCTAAATGCCAAAAAACATATCCACCACATTCCCTTCATCTTGTCTGGGTGGCCTTACCCTGAAGGAGATTAGATTTGTTAAACAGGACTTTCCTGTGTGAAAACACACTGACTGTGTCTGATTGAATTGTCCTTTAAATGCCTTTTGATGGCACTCAGTCTACCCTTCTCCTCCACAATTTTTCAGGTATTGAGGCTAGACTCACAGGTATATAGGTTCCTGGGTCTTCTCTCATACCTTAAATTGGAACGGCACAGGCCAGTGTCCTAAACAGTTAGGAGTCCCTCAGATTTTTCAGACTTTTGATAGCTGATGGAGAAAATTACTAATAATTACTAAAAATTACTAATAATATCCCTCATTACTTCAGTTCTCTAAGATGCATCCCATCAGATCCCACAGGCTTGTGAACATTCTGCTGATAAAATTGGTCTCTGACAAGTTCAGCATCCAAACAAATGAGAAGTCACTGTTCCCACACTCTTGGAAAAAGACAGTCCAGGGTCTATCAGGATAATGAAAGATTGGGGCAAAATAAACCCCAAAATAAACCCCAAACAAACAAAAAACCACTGAATGCCTCACTTTGCCTTCAACCCTATTTGTCAGGTGACCACCTCTTGTTGACATTACCAACAAGCATCAGTCCAGTATTTTCTTAGATCTCCTCTTGCTATAAAACATTCTTAAAGATCTCTTCTTGTTGTCAGACACGAAACTGGCCAGTTTCAAAATGGATAGAGCCTTTCATGCCTTCCTTTGGCATAAATACACACCCCAGGTCTGTTTTCTTCCTACAAAGCCTGACCTTGCTTCTAGTGACGCTACAATTCCTTTTCTCCTCTGTAGCTCTGTGAGGACTTCTCTGTTCAGCCCAACTGTCATTCTTGCTTTTCTTATGGCACAGTGGAATTGTTCTTTGTTTCTAAAATAAGGTTCTTAAGATTGAGAAGAGCTCATGATCTCCTCATCCAACAGATTACTAGGTTACTCTGCTAAGTAGCCCCATGGATGATTTAAGGTTTGCTCTCCTGTAGTTGCAGTTCTGGTAAGATTTTGCCTCATTATATTGAAAATGTTAAACTCAACCATTCCATAAGGACTGCTACCAAGATAACCCTTACTGCGTCATCCCCCACAGCTCCTTATCTATTCCCAAACAGCAAGTCTAAGAGGATATATTTCCTCACTGATTCATTGAATATATGTGACAAGAAGTTTTCTCCTACAATCCAAGAATTCCCAAGACCTGCTTTTTGCAACAGTATGGTATTTCCAGTTGATGCCTCTAAGTCAAAGTCTCCCATGAGGACAAGCACTACTAATCTGGAAATTTTTCCTAATTTCCTGTAGAATAACAGATTGGTGCTTACATCCTGGCTGGGTGGTTGGTATTAGACACTCACTGCATTGTCTCCTTTGTTTTCCCCTAATCCTCATCTAGAGTTTCTCAACCACATCACCACTTACTGTAAGGGCTGAGCCATCAAACTTGCCTCTTATATACAGTGTGACACCTTTACTTCACCTGTCCAGCCTGTCCTCCCCAAAAAGCCTCTAGCCCTCCACCCCTGCACTCCACTCAGGGGACATTCTACCAAGTCTCATTTGGTAGTGAAATTGTAGGTTTGGGAGCTGACTAATCCTTCCATTTCATCCTGGCTTTTTCTCATACTGTGTGATTGCATACAAGAATATCAGATGTGCTCCAGAGCCCTCTGTGCTCCCAGGAGCAGTGTAAAGTTCCCACTGGATTTCCTTCCCCTGATGATGCCATGGCAACCCTTGGCTTACCTGCTGCAATCCTATTGGTATCCCTTTGCACTATAAATTCTAGTTTAAAGGCCTCTTGGTCATCTCTGCTTACTTATGCCCAAAGGCATGTTTTCCCCATCAGGACAGGCAAATCTTGAGAGGATCCAACATATCTTGTCTCTTGAAGGCTCTTCAATGGTTTAAAATAACATAGTTTTATGAGAGACATAAGTCTTGTAGACAAGAATTGATATCCTGGTCTCGATAATAACTTCTGACATCTCCCTTAATTACTATGAGGATTGAGGAAAATGCTTCCTGTGCTCCCATATCTTTTTCCACTCTTTGCAAGGCTCTGAAGTCTCTTTTGATTAACCTCAGACTTTTGGTTGCATGAGTACATAAAGACATGGGTACATAAAGCCATATGAAGCCACATAAAGCGCAACCCAGTGTAGTAACAAATACTGTAGTTTCTCCAAGAAAAATGTAAATTCTCCCAAATTTGCATGAGACTTGCAATCATTTGAAAGCCTTTCTGTGTCTTGATTTTGCATGAGGAGGGGGGAGAAAAACCCCTCAGCTACAGGAGGACTATTCAGGATTTCCTATCATTTTATTACTGTTGCTTTTCAGAAAAAGAAATCATATGGTGTTTAAAAAAAAAAAAGAGATTATCTTTAACCTCTTGAATCACAGATCTGGCTATGTAGTGAACTTAGATGCAACCCAAAAAACCTACTTTTTTTCCTCTTATAAACACTGTCTGCACCTGTATTAAGCAGCTAATCTGTTTTAAAGAGAAAGATGTGTTAATATCAAAGTACTGTTACTTCTTTTTGAGGGGACTACAACACCATACAGTCAGAGGTACGGGAAAAGTACAAGAAATGCCTATTTAGTAATAAAAAAAAATATGGATATAGGCATATTTCTTTAGGCTACAGGCCTGTAAAGGCACAGACTCTTTCTCTGATGTTTTTTGGAAAAGAAAACATAAAACCAGGGCAAAAATATCTGATACTTCACCCTGATAAATGTGTAGCCTCCAACTATATACAATGCAGAATATTTCCTGGACCTCCTATGATTTGTCTACTCCATAAACCTCAGTGGATCTGTTTTCCCAGTGCTTAGCAAATTCTCTCAAATCCATTTGAACTTCTTTTGTTCACAACGTCTTTTATCAAAAGGTTTTGGGATTGATTTTGTCAAAAGTCTTTAGGAAATTTAGACTGTAACAAATGAAACACCTTATGAATATATTTGTTGATCCTTCAAAAAATACCATACCATTTCTAAGGCTGGATCTTTGCTTAGAAAAAAAAATTCTTGCTTGTTGTGAAGTAAAACTTATTTATCTTGACATGAATTAATTAATTTTGTCCTTTTAGTGTCATGGCTACTGATTTTGTTTCCTCTTTTAATATTGTTAGCTTGAATGCTGCATTTCATAGTTTACTGATGGATTTCTTTCAGTTTATTTGCTGAATGCAAAAATAGGGTCCACTGTCAATCTTGATGTTTTGTGACGTTTAAAGTTCTTATTTTTTTCTTTTTTCTTTTGCTTTGATTAGTTTTTTGTTTGTTTGGGTTTTTTGTTGTTTTATTTTTTTCCTTTGTGAGAACAGTTTATTAACGCAATCTGGGTACTTTTTAAAATTAAATCTTTAAAAATAATCAAGTCAAATATTCTACTATTTTAGAGTCCCACAAACAATACTTTGCAATGGCTGGCTGATTAATGATGTAAATCTAAACCCTGAAACTTTCCAGTTAAATTCAATTACTGAACTTGTACATGGGTAGTTAAACCCCATATGGTTTTTTTGTGGAGTTTCTTGGTCTCATTTGGTGACTTGTATTCTTTTTTTTGCTTCCTGTCTCTCATCTAGTCCTCATTTATACATAACACCCACTGATTAGGAGTAATTTTGATGCAAACCCATAGCTTTTTTATTTTAGGTGTGTACTTTGTGTTTGAGGCATTCCCTCCCCTCTCCACCTGCTTCCACCTTTGAGTTTTCCAACGCGCTTGTCTGAGGTTTAAGTATTACATTAACTGAAATTAAACAAACCACTTTCCAAAGCTACAGGCAGTAGAACATAACCATAACTCAGAAATGGTCTTTATATCCTTCTTGTGATTCCATTTAAATGTGTCAAGAGCTGGCAATGAAAATTGACTCTGGCACCTTTCCCTGCCCATCATAAAAGGTCAGAACCCCACACGAAACCAAAGTACATAGAACAGCTTTTGGCATCTGCAGAGTTTTCAGACCTTTGCTAATTTTATGGAACTTGGCCAAAGACTAGACAAGACAGAGTCCCAACTAAAAGCATGTATCTGTGCCTGGACTAAAAGGAAAGTATATCATAAGTAATGATGATGAGAAAGCAGCTAGTGAAAAGCATAGGGAAGCCAAGAAAATTCATTCAGTATTAGCAGGGATACTTAATAATTCTCTCGATGAAAAATGAGACAGGAAGAGGTAGGAGTGGTCTATGAAAAAAAGGCAAGGTAATCTGTAGTACATATTTGTGTTGGTCAGAAAAGCTTCAAAATTATAATGATGTTATCCTGCTATAAAACTTTTAAACCTTCCTTCTTTAAGTTGCTTCTTCCTCTCTCCTAGTACTTTGTCAAGACTGATGAATCTTGGTACACTTAATCTGCCTAAAATAAACTTTGGATTTCAGAATTTCAATTCTTTCATGTATTTTTCCTTCTGGACTTTCAAATGGAAAGATTTACACATACTAAGATTAATTTGCAACCAAACTCAAGAATTCATAGCTGAATATTTGTTTTTTTGAAAAAAGTTATAAATAACTAGAAAGGCAAATCTATCTTTGCAATCTTTCAGGATAATGGTTTTGGCTCTGCTCTTTATTTTTAATGAGTAGTATATAGCTGCACAGTAGCAGTTATATGGAACTTAAAGTGTTGAAGTGTGAATTTTTTGTTTAATGCAAACACAAGATAATAAGAGATGAAAACTGGTGATTGTTAGTCACTGAATAAATGAAAACAATGACTTTGTAAAGAAAAGGAAAGAAAAATAACAGCAGCAATCTACAAACTGGAAATACAGTAAACAAATTATTTTTTTAAATTGACTGAAAAAAAAAGGGAAAATGAGGTAAATAATGGAGGACCTCCACAACAGAGAATATTGTATGCTTGTCTATCATCTATACTGTTTCTGAATGAAAAAATGTCAGTAAATCAAGTGTAAAAATAGTGTTTTTAAGAATGCTGTTACAGTCCTCATGCCAGGTGCAGAAGCCTACATGAAACCAGGACTAATCAGAAAGTCTTGTGGGGCCTAGGGCCAAGTCTTGAATGGTATCTCTCACCACAGTTTCTTTTCTGATTGCTTGTAGGATATCACCACAGCTCACCAACTTACTTCTGGAAAAAGTTCAGTAGTGATATTTATGGACTGTCAGCCCTGCAAACATGAGAATGGAATGGAATGGAATGGAATGGAATGGAATGGAATGGAATGGAATGGAAGAGAGAAAAGAAAAAGAAAATTAGAAAGAAAAAGAAAAAAAAAATAAAAAGAGAAGAAGG
>VXBU01002790.1:30521-40716 GCA_013400315.1 Bombycilla garrulus | reverse complement strand
GAAGGGAAGGGAAGGGAAGGGAAGGGAAGGGAAGTTCAGGGAAGGGAAGGGAAGGGAAGGGAAGACTGTTTCAGTATGGAGGAACTTATAATGATCATTTTGTCCAACTGCCTGAGAAAGGCTCATCAGAAGTTGAACCCCACTGCAAACCTCAGCAGTTGTGGAGAGCATGGGACTGGGTCTGAGGATGCAGAAATAGGCACACACAAATTCTTCTGGTAAATCTTTGTGCTACGGGGACCCAGCACTCAGCATTTTATTACCAGAATACCAAAAGCACAACAGTTGTGACTTTTCCTGTGCTGCTGGTAGATTAGTGAGTGTTTGCTCTGGTCAAAGATTAAACGGAGTTAAATTAAGCAGAATCACTGTTTTGCTACAATGCTGCACCTCTAAACCGAGTCACTGTATCCTGAATCCTTTGAGTCACTGTATCCTGCTTCCCGTAGGAAGTCAGCTGTAAAACAAGGTGCTTGTTGCAGAAAACAGGTGGATGTGCTGGTGCATGGTGTGCTGGTGGATGCAGAAAACCCCTGCATTTCCCCGAGTGGAAGTTTATATCCATGTAATAAAGAAGATAGTTCTAAACTCAGAAGTTGTTCAGAAATAAAAAGAGATTGACAGGGAAAGGACCTGATTTTTAGGGTGACAGGGCTTTAGCATACCCTCCCACACACATATTCACAAGACAGATCTGCCTCACTTGTGCTATACTGCACAGTAGGAAATTATCTAGAACTAATTCTACTATGAATGTTGACAGAGCAGATATTTTTCCTTGTGACATCTAATATCGCAGCATATCTGTTAATCATGCAGGCAGCATGAGCTATTTCTGAATTGGGAAGGAATACAAGGTAACTATGTTATTACCGCAGACTTGTTTTCACCAGCTGCATGTGTTATTTAAAGCCAGGCTTATGTAAAGAGCTGAGCGTCAAAGGGTATGACAAACAAAACTCGATTATATGTCAGACCTTTAAATAAAATAAATTCTGCTCAGTTGAAATGTGCACATGCAAATTAGTCATTTGGTATTTAACTAACATAGTAATCAATTTAAAGGATCCAGACATTTAAGATTTTATTTATCCATTTATTTCCTACTGCCCATCTGGTGTGCATGCCAGAAATGGTAATGTTCTACAAGCCAAATGAGAAAAGCATAAAAAGCAAAGTCAAAAACCCCCAGAAAGCCAGATTCACTCTATAAGGTGTCTCCTCCAGAATCTCATAGACGGAATTGCCTAATTTTTCAGTATGATAGGGATAAAATATAGGTTTAGGCATTTTTGTTTGTTTGTTTGTTTGTTGTTATTTAGGAAGTGATCAAAGATTCTGATGATTATTCAAATAAAGTACTCATAGTGCTCTTTTCTGTTTATCATAACATATCATCCTGACCTTGCAAAGTTTATACTAATAACTCTCTCTTCACACTAAGTGTCCATGATTCTTATTCCAGGTAACGGAATTAAATACAGATCACAATTTTCAGGATGATGTTCCTCTAAAATTACTTAAGGGAACCTCAAAACTAGTAACCAGGATGTGAATTCAATGATTCCTACTTAAAAAAACCCCAAAAACGAAACAAAAAACCCCACAACAAAATACAGCCAGAGGAGTAAATACAGATCCTCTTTTATAGTATCACAACAGGGGCACTTATCAAATGGTGATGCTCGAGACTGTATTTTACATGAAAAGATAGCCTAGAATCCTTGCAAGTCCTCAGAGAGGGTTTTGGAAGGTATGTCTGTCTACTAACAGCCAAATGTCAACAGAGCTAGGTGCCTCTTGTACTTCTACTCATCAGTCAGCAAATGCTTAGAATCTCTCTGCTAAATGGAAGAAGAAAATGGGTGGAAAACTTTCATATAAGATAGACTTCATATTATTGCTTACATTTTGAGAAAGGTATATAGGATTGACATATAAAGAAATGAAATTTTCATTTCATGCCTACACTACTCAATATTGACTGTAACCAAGTGCTGCAGTACTGAGATGCAGGATAAACCTTGGAGGAACCTCAACTTCATTTTTTTAAAAAAGTTATTAATGCTTTTTTTTGACTGAAAACAAAGCTGTGAATCCTCTGTGGAAGCTGTGCTTTGCAGTTACAGAGAATGAGGTATCTGAGTCACATAAAAATAAATTTTGATTTGCATAGGTGTCCTACGTATTAGTTATGGTCTGGCATAGGAAGTTCTGAGTTTAGGCAGACACATTTAAACTGGACTGTGCAAGCACTGTAGTTTTGCATCTACCCCCTGGCTCCAGTCAGACCTCTTTGGATGCAGTGTGTGGCAAGCAGCATCTAACATGAGGTCATGAATTACGCTCCAGCAGTCTAGTACCTAACCGCATTTGTAGCTGAGTGACAGGTTTTCAAAGGAATATGTTAAAAATCTGTTTCAAATGAAAGTAGATGTTTTCAGACAATGCTTGGTTGTATGTGAAAATCGGAGCAATTTAATAACCAGCTAATAAGTAGGTTATGTTACTTAGAATTGTTTCTAGTCCTGCAGTTTTAGAAGGCCCTAAAGAAATAGCAGAACTAGAAAGGTGGAGTAAAGCTTTTTCACTACTATTTTGCTCCTTTATTCATCAGAAAGTTTGCCTTTCTGAAGCACCAGGAAGAGTCAAATTTGTTCAATGAGTAATAAATATAAAAGCAATTTATGTACTATGATGTTAGCTAGGTTTGCTTTCTCATTGCATACATTTTTTCCTACATCAAAAAACTAACACTCTCTCTTCTTTATATGCATAAAATGATCAATAATTAAAAAAAATATTGTAGACCTTAATTGCTACAGACCTTAACTCCTAAAAAAAAAAAAAAATCTATTTTCTAAGGTAATTAATCTCAATTTCCAAATCCTCTTTATTTTATGTCATACAGGACCCTTCTATTGTAATTTTATGTAATGCAGTGCATCTTGTTTATATTGATACCAATGACATTATAATTGGAGAACAGGAGGGAATTGTGCACAAGATGAAGAAACAAGACAATTTGTGGAATACAAAAGACCTATGACAACTTGAACATTTTGGTACAAGCTTCGTGACTCTAAATAATGAAAAATTAGGCAAAATCCTACTCCTCCCCAGACCTGCTTGCCAATAGAGGAAGTCAAGGGGAGTCAGTAACTATTAGATCTCCAAGAATGGAGCTGTCATCACTCTTACTGCTACTACTACTGAGACTCTTACTGGTCTCCTGTTGAGACCAAAGAGCATTTTTAAAAACTGTGCTGCCAACCAAATGCTCTGAAATCATCTCAATAGATGCTTGCTTGAGTATTTTTCTTTATATGGCCTTTTTAATGTTACCCCAGAGGCAAGATGCATTCAGATAAGGAAGTCAAGAAAAATATCTGCTACTCATTACTGTAAAAATTTATAGATTTTTTCCTTAGAGAAGTCTGAAATTATTCTTTTAAAGTGTGAAACAGTGATTATATGTAACAGGACAAACTCCTGCTGTGAGTGTACCTTTCTTTATTATGTCGTTTTCATCTATAATAGCCCTGGGACTTTGTTTCTTCAACTGTCTCACACTGTCTGGAATTTTAGATCCTGTCATCTGTGTAGCACTAATACATTTTTTGCAGGAAACACCCTCTTAGTTCTGTTAAATCAGGAGGCCAGCCAGCTTTTATATCCATCTTCTTTGAAAACTTTTTGTATAAAGAGTACTGTATGGAGGACACCAATAAAACATTGATGACCCATGCTTCCAATCTCAAACAGCAAGAACACTCTCAAGCAGCTCACTTTCCATTTCTGCTAAAGACTGAATCAACATGAGCATTTCTGTATATCATGTTGTGTAAACCATGATATACATGTTTATTAGGCAATAAAAGTAAAAGTACTTTGGCTCTAACCAAAATAACTGAATACTTGCAGAACATCTGAGTCTCATGATTTGGAGGCAATGGCAACTACCATGACAGTTGAAATAAAAACCTTTGTTGGATTTGGTGAACAAGGTGTAACCATCTGAAGGAAATGAAAAAAATAAGTGTAGTGTAGTATCCAAGTGAGGTTCAGTCTAACACCCAAGTGCAACAACTACTTGTGCTATGTTTGAGCTGTTATGGGGAAGATCACACATTTATTCAATGGCCAAAGAGTCTATAAATACTTCAGTGTTTTAATTTTTGCAAGTGGGAATCCTGATTGGTCCTTTTTTTCCTCCTCCCATGCTACTTTCACTGTTCTGCCAGCCATGGGCAAGCTGAACCATGCAACCCCTTACTGTTGATCAAATTTCTCTGAAACTGCTACACTGACAACACCTTCCTGGGTTCTCTTGAAACTTTTCTTACAAGTTATGCTAAGAACAAGTTAACTGTTTTTAATTTTTTTCATACTTCCTTGGTCAATTTGTGAGTGTCCATGTACTACTATTGGGTCATGACTTTATTTTCTTTTCATTAAATCTCAACCAGCTACAGCTCCCTAATAAAAGCAGGACAAAAAAAAATAATTCCATGGGCTTTGACATCACTAAATAGATCTTTTTGGATCTGAGTGCCTAAATCACGTGGAAACCAACACTGCTCTGTAAAATGAAATTCAGTCAGTAAACGGTCTAAAAAGCAGCACAGGTGGGATTGACAAGACATTCCCTGCTGCAAGAACAAGTAAGCTATATTGAGGTTTCATATTTCTTTGCATTTTGATTAGTTGACAACGTATAACTGGGCTGAGTAAAAAGTAATCTGCTCTTCTACTTCCATATCTAGAAACCAGTTGAAAAATAAGAATTGGATAGTTGGTATCATTCACCTCAGCCCACAGACTGGTTAGACATGGCCAAACATAGGAGTAATGACTTTCTTTAATGATTCTCTTAAAATGGCCTATTTGAATTTTTGCTTTTGAATTCTTATGCAAGCATATAATGTATTGATTACATGTGTAATACAGATACCCCTTGTATCTGAAAGAGATATTTTGTCTATCTTGATATAATGTCTCTAATAGTGAACAGTGTAAGAAGGAATGTAAGAAACGGCCCACATGGAAAAACTATTCCCTGGTTATATTTTGTGGTAGGCAGCAAATTCAGGATTTTGTAAGCTGGATAGTACATTCAGGTCATTGTTGTGGAAAAGTTGCAGATGGAATTGTCCTTAATGAATTTGGTTCATGACTTTTTGAAGATATTTTATGCTCTTGGTCTCTTTTTTGTGACTACCTCAATTTATTTCAGTGTTGTGTAAAGCAGTCCTGCACTGAGGCAATAGAAGAAGTAAATTTCTTCACTTTCACAGCAAGTGACCATGAATCTAACTAAACCGTAGTTCCCCATCTGTCACTTAGCTGTTGACCTTCTTCTGAATATAACAGCAAAAAATATGGGTAGCACTATACTTTTAATACTTTTGTCTTCTAATTATCAGGAGCATTTAAAATGCCATAACACCTGAAAATATCAAATGTAATAGGAACTTTATAAAGTAAATTGCTAGTACCAAATTAATCCCTTGAGTCCCTCTACTGAAACTAGAAATGAAATATAAAGTAATGTCAGAGAGGAATTTGGGACATGATTTTTAGAATATTATCTAGCACAAATTAATTGTACACCAAAGGCTTTTAAACCATGTTAGATAAGCTACACAGTCAAGGCTAATCTTATTATAGTGACATAGTACTGCTAGAACTACATTACAGAGAATTTAATTCTGCTCCTATGTGGCTTATTTAGGTGCCCATTATCATCATTTTCTGTCCTACAGAAGTGCAGTAAAAACTAAAAAAAAAATCCACTTACATCTGTCACTTCAACTTAGTCTTGATTTTTTAGTGCAATTTTGATCATGGTCAGAAAAGAAACACAATCAGCAAGAAAAGGGCTCAATCTTCAATGCATCTCTGGCTTCTCAGTCATTCTTCCCTCCAAACTGTGTACTGAAAAAGAGAAATAACAAATAGTTAATTAAAAAATAATTTAAAAATCATGAGTTTGGGGAAAAGTTAGAAATCAGCAAGGAAAACTTACAGCTCTATACATTTATGAATTTGGAAATGAAAGGATAATGGTGAGACATAAAAGAGAATTGATCTTTTTTGAAATAAGATGAAGGTGTGATTGTTAATGAAAGAGGAAAATGTAAGTTGGTAATAGAATTGCCCATAGCAACACTATCAATTCCATATTACTAGGGCAGAATTAAGGTAGAAGGGAATGTAATTAATGCAAAGAAAATATTTTGTATTTGCTTTTGATATTAAGTTAATTCATTGTTTTGTTGTTTCAGACTGGCATTGTTAGCCCACGCCGAATTGTTTTTTTGAAGTTCATCCTCTACTGAATGACTGTGAGAAACAATTACTGAGAAAGAAGACAGAACAGAAGAGCTGGGATATGGTGAACTCTAAGATGATCAAAGGATAAAAAGATAAGTTTAAAAAAGCTTATTTTTCTTTTGTGACATATTTACAGGGCATGTGTCAAAATACTGATTTACAACACATGAATGGTGACAATCAGCACTCATTACTAAAGGGCAAATTGTGCCTGACAAATTTGATGGCCTTCTGTGATGGGGTTACAGAGGTGCTACTGGGACTTGTTCAAAGAGCTTGACACTATCCCACAGATCCACCTTCTATCCAGACAGGACAGACACACATTTTATGGGTAAGGACTTGGCTGGATGGCTGCACTCAAACAGCCGTGGTCAGCAGCTCAGTGTCCGAGAGTAGAACTGTAAAGAGTGGCATTTCTCAAGGGTCAGTACTGGGACCAGCACTGCTTAATATCTTTGTCACTGACAGGAGGAGTGAGATTGAGAACACGCTCAGCAAGTTTGCCAGCAACACAGAACTGGGTGATTCAGGAAGAACTGCTGTCCACAGGGAGCTTGACAGTCTTGAAAGACGGCACTGGGCAAACTTAAAGAAATTCAACAAGGCCAAGTGTAAGGCTCTGTACATGGTTTGAGGAAATAGAGGCTAGATGGACAAGGTGATTGGGAGCAGTTCTAGGGAGACGGTCTTGTGGGTGTTGGTGGATGAAAAGTTTGGCATGACCTGACAGTGTGAACTGGCAGCCCATAAATCCAGCCACATCCTGGGCTGCATCCAAAGCAGCCTTTCCAGCTGGGCAAGGGAGGGGACTCTGCCCCTCTTCTCTGCTCTGGTGAGACTCCACCATCCAGCCCTGGGGCTCTAAATATGGGAAGGACATAGATTTGTTGAAGCAGGTCCAGAGGAGGGACAGAAAGATAATCAAAGGGGTCTCTTCCAACAAGAGGTATTCTACGATTCAATGATAACAGAGTTGCTGAAATCCTACTTGCTTTGCAATCAGGAGTTCCACTCTTTACCTCAGTTCTCTGGATGTGGAGGAACATGGTGTCACAATCTCATCCCGGCTTGCTTTTAATATGCATAAAATTATATGCTTAAAAAATGAAGCATTGTCTGGTGCAAGGGAGCCGCAGGCAGCAGATTCAAGCATGAGGTCCTGCTAGCTTGCTCAGGTCTTTATCTTTTTGGGACCTGAGGACCCCTAAAGAGAACTGGAGTTCGCACAGCAACCAGGCAGCTGCCGCTGCTGACTTATCCCAGGAATTTCATTATCGTAGTTCAAAAAGTACTTGCTTCAAGGAAAAAATAGGAGGAGATTCAAAACCTCTTTTTTTTCTTCCCCTCAATACAGCCTAAGTGTACTGATTAGATTGGATTTGTTATTAATTGGTAAAAAGAAAATACAACTAGAGGCATAATATGTAGCCATATCTTTATATGTGCTTCCCCAACCCTTCCAAAGAGGATGATCTCTAACATGCTCACATTGGGTGTCTGATGGCATGTTTTTTTGGCTCCTTCTTTTATTTCTTTGATGCAAAATGGCCTATAAATCTAATACAGAATGGCAATTAAAAGGTTCCCTAGCAAGGAGAAGCTGTAGATCTGTGCAGAGGGCAAGGGAGGCCTTTTCTGTTGTATGTTAGATCCTCATTTTAAAGCAGAAGGAGGAAGTTAAGGTGTGACTGAAAAAAAGCATATTCCATCTATTCACAGCCATCTGACATTTCTCCTGGGAATTAGAGTCATAATGAACTTAGTGTGCTTGGGTCTGTTGTAGCATATATTGATGCTGTTGAGTAAAATTTTCAGAGGAAGTCAGAAAGTAGTAGATTTCAACCAGAGTACAGGCTCTTACGTCAACCTAAACCTTAGTAGCGGTCGAAAAGCCAGCATGTTACAAATTATTAAGAAAGGGATAGTGGAATGCTAAAATGCACACCAATTTCTTCAATACTGACTATAACTTAGCTTCTTACACCTCCAAGACACTGCATTATAATTAAAAAGGTTTCAGAGGGAGGAGATGAGGCACATACCTGCACTAACTGAGCAGAGCTAATGCTAAGGACTCAACACCTACACTGTAGATAGCTTGGGAGTTTTTCTTACAGCCAGATATTTCTACTATGAACACAGTTCAAAGATTTCTGCTTGTTGCAAACCTGGTCAAGTTGATTGTTTTTGTCTGGAAAATATGTAGTTCTTATTCGACAAAATTGCTTAGTGTGGAGTGAGTGGTGCAAACAGGGGACTTCAAATCTGTCTTTATTACTGCTGGAATCAAAATGCTGTAGATGCAGTGGAAGGTGATCAAGGATAGGTCAAGGGCAGATCAAGGGTAGCTTCAGCAGGGGTTACAATGAAGATAAGCAAGCAGCTGTCTGTTCAGAAGAGAACCTGAAAGACGATTAAACTCTTGGATGGCACAGACAATGAAGAAAGTAAGTTATTGTCTACTAGTACTTCTGCTGAAAATACCCCTATGATATACTTGAAGGACTCTTACTGCAACAGGGTCTGCTATAGACTCTAGGATTCTATATGGACTCAAGAAGAGAGAAGTTTAATTTATGGGAAAAAAAATCCATAAATAGAAAACCCTAGCTCAGCAAGTTTCTTAACTAAAAAGGGTGGTGCCCCTGTGGTTTTTTTGATGAAGTATCACACCCTGTTTGCCATGTTTTAGTGCTCTTCCATCACTTACACATCTGACTTTGGACACTCTTAGAATGAAGTTAGTCAGTAAGACAGACCTTTGATCTTATACTGTTTGGCTTTTCTTATAGCAATGAATATAGGCATTTGATATTCTTTGCGGGGCACTGCGTAATTGTAGAGTATCTGTCTAATTCTTTGGGTTCATAAGTGTTCTTGACAATGGTTTCTGATCCTAGTGATCTCTTAGAATTGAAATTTCATTTGAATTAGATAGCAACAGTTGGAAATATAAATGAATTCTAAACCCCAAGTATCATTCAGTTTAATCGTGTCTGAAGTTTGGATTTAGACTGGATTTAAATCCACATTTATTGAATTATGAATGAAACAGTAAGGTAATTCCTTCAAACTTAGTAAATTAAGTTTTTGTAATATGTGTTCGAAAACACCTATTACTGGAATCAGAAAATAAATATACTTTGATTTTTCTTCTCTTTAAAGAAATGCTTTCTTTATGCCTTGGATTGTCTTTTGTGTAAAGAGTTTTCCTTCCAACACAACCTTTTTTTGCTAATTGAATTATTTAGAGCAAATCAACTTTCTCTGAATGTACTCTTTTGCATTAGGATTCAAATTTGTTTGCTTTGATTTAATAAGTATTGTTTTCACTGTACTGTGTACAAATAATTTTAATCATGTTCTGATTTTTACAGAGTTACTTGAGAAGTGCAATACTCACAGCATTAGGTTTGTTGTTATTTTATCCACAACTGAAATATTTTATCCACTTTTTCATTTAGTCTCTGCTACCTTTCAGGAAAGAGAATGTGAAAGTATTTATTTGCTACACTGTAGATTTGTGTAATCCTCTCATAATAAAAAATTTGTTTTGTTTAGTCTTAGTTTTTTATGGTTACAGTCAATTTATTTGTAGTGACAGATGACCAGGGAGTGTCAGATGGTTCTAAAGACTTTATATGAATGAGATGTGAGGGATTATGAATACTTGTGTAACTTAAAGGTCTTATGGTCTTATATGTCTCAGACTTGCTTAGGAGAAAAACACAAGTAAGAAAATAGCACTTTGCTGCTGCATGTTTAATGCTATTGATTGTCTTAAGCTTTCTGAAGGAAACTGAGGTCAATGACCCTTGGTACCAGCCAGTAGGTATTGCCCATTATAAATTTGCTC
>VXBU01002790.1:0-13937 GCA_013400315.1 Bombycilla garrulus | reverse complement strand
ATCCATAATCCTTTTACCCACTGTGACAGTGAAAAAGCTGATCATTGCCATGTGCTCATTCCAAAGTTTTGTCTACTCTGTGTGCATATTTAAATAGAATTAAAAAAAAAAAAGAGAGGAAAAACTATTAGTCCTAGTCTGATCTCATACCACTTTTGAGTACACCAACATAGATTTTAGAGTAGTTATTTCTGAAAAAATACGCACATAGAAGAGACATCAAGCATCAATGAGAAAAGAGAAATTCAGAATATAAAAAAGCTCTGTTTTTTTTACTTGTTAGAAAACAAATTTTTATGTAAAATAAATATAACTCACCACAATTTACTGTTAACTGTATATAAATGTCAATAAATAATTATAAATTTAAGTCTAGATGTTCATCTACTCACGGCTATGACCTTCATAATAGGATACTTTATTAAACATTTTTAATTACAGTTATGAAGTGTGAGGTAAGATATTTTAATATAGTTTGAAATGTGCTACTGTTCCTAGTTGTTTGTGCTTGATAAACAAGTATAATAGGCTTTCCTGAAACATTTTATTTTAACATTTATTTTTGCTTTGGTTTTTTAATTGGTCAAATTCCAATAAATTAGCGATATTTAATTAATTTAATAACAAATATTCAGAGAACAGGCTAGAAAAACAGTGCAAGAAATTGTAAGTAAATTGGCTTATTCAACTTCACATGGGCTCAATTAGAAGTTTTGTGGTGTGCACTGTAGAAGCAACTTAAGTGCACAATTACTACGATATTATTTAAATTGTTTTTGAAAACAGGACTGTGATTTGTACAATTAAAAGGAATTTGGTACAAGTAACCTTCTTCCAGAATTGATTTAGAAGAATGGCAGTGCTAAATGTAGCTGTCTTTAATTAATGAATCTCTATATAGTTTGAGTTGTTGAAGTTTGTATGACTTTTTGAAGGACACACTTCCTATAATTGATTCATGGTTAATGTTACTAATGGTTTTATACATTTGCATAATCTTCATTCAGCTAGGGTTTCAAAAATAGTAAAATAATAAAAAAAAATTAACATCTAATCCCCCCACCCCCCTTTGCAATTACACACCCCAAATATCTGCTTGAAGATGATGGTAATGAAGGATAGGGACTTTGTGGTTTGATGCAGGCTCCCCATGGTATTACTTTGAACTGCTGAGCCGTAGACACTTAATCTTTCTTGTTTATTCCAGTTTTCACAAACCTTGCCACTCAGTGTAACCGAATGTTCAAAGGAAAACATAAAAATGATATAGTTTTAAAGGACTCATTAATTTTATTTGTACTCAAAAGCAGCTCCATTAAAAAATGTAGTACGCAAATTCTGAACTCAAACACGTTCCAATTTTACTGCTGTTTACTTCAAAGGGTCCTGAAAAGAGTATGCTGGAGAATTGAATTCTTGTGTTGAAAAATTAATCTCTTACTGACACTGAC
Organism: Bombycilla garrulus; assembly: GCA_013400315.1. Taxonomy (NCBI): domain Eukaryota; kingdom Metazoa; phylum Chordata; class Aves; order Passeriformes; family Bombycillidae; genus Bombycilla; species Bombycilla garrulus. The sequence continues at coordinate 12,486 of VXBU01002790.1, read as the reverse complement.
CCATTTTTTTATTCTCTCTGGTTTATGAATTTTTAAGGTTTTTATTTTTGTAAGACAAGTCCATGCTTAAATGTCTTTAAGGATACTGCTCCTTGAAAGGTTAAAAAGCAAACCATGCTCTGCTTTTTGAAACTATACAGATATTCTAGAAACTGCAATTGTCTTGACTGTGTCTGTTGAGGTCAAGATTGTTAAATAGATTATGTTATATATGAAAAATATGTATGTTTTTGAGCTGATGTTGCTCATATGATTGACATTAACTGAGAGATTAAGACTGGTATTTTTGCCTTTACAAATAAAGAGCGGTATCAATTATTTTAGCTCTTATTTGGTAAAAGTAATAGCTGTCTCTGTGTTCCACAAGGGTTAAAAATCTCTTTACAAATAATACTGCAAGTAATGTTTCTCTGCAATACTTAGTTTGTCTGACTGATTCAAGATGGTTGCACCGTGTGCTCACCCTTCTGTGAAGGGAAGACAAAAGCAGCTACAGGATTGGTAGACAGGTTGCAGCATAGCCAATTCTACAACTAGAATTTCTGTACCCAGAGAAAACTCCAGTAACAGTGTTCAATAGACAGTTGTTTCTAAATAAGCAAATAATATAAAATTCCATCCCAGCCATTTTGATGCGGTTGATGCTCTACTAGGTAATGTAAGTGTAGAGCAGGTACTGTTAGAAATTTAGCCTTATGTATGACAGCCTGTGGACCATGCCACCAATGCCCCAAATCAGTGTCTTCCCTTAGCCCATCCTGAAAACTTTTTGAATCTTCACAGACATGTACACCAGAAGTTACTGGAAGTCAATATCAGTACGCATCTCTTTCTGCTTATTTGAAAGTACTTCTAAATATTTAAATCCTCAAGGCATTACAGGATGTAATTTTCATGTGTTGCATTNCAGATTCATTAACGTTCTCTTGTGCAGCAATCTCTGCTAGAATCAAAACGAGGAAATGCAGTGTTCCAAGAAGAGTGAACAATAATAAAACATGTTCAGTTACATCTGCTGGGCTGTAACAGATGATACAGTATATAAGATATAGTACCTCCCAACCTATGATCTAAGAATTGGAAAAATAGAGTTTTATATTTCACTTGAAATATTCGCTTTCACAAAGAAAATATCTTTGTGGATATGTGCAATATCTAATAACATGCGTTTTTAGTAAATATCTGCAGTTAGCTCAGTGGTGCCACAGTGTAAAATGAGGCATGGGAGGCTGCTATACAAAATAGCTATATCATATCCTAATATTTTTTGAGTTTCCACATATTTTTAATGATGTGGTATTTTCTTATGATTTTGAGAGAATTTAAAGTACACTCTGCAAACTGCAGTGAAGTCTTACAGTGAAGGAAAATGCACATCTTGAGTATCCATCCGTCTTTTAAATATCAGACGATCTTAAACCAGAGATCCAAATTATTTAACATAAATAATTATACAACAAATGTAACGAAATTTAACTTTAGCAGCTTTATTATAAAGANTATATAATTAGATTTAAAGAGAGTGAGTGCGGTTTATAATATCTGATTATAATAATATTCTGTTATTTAGTGTATATAATTATTACTGCTAATGGCAACCTATAATTATTATGTTTCTTGCAATCATTTCTAAGATGGAATTTTGAAAATCTCTTGTAAAGATTCATCAGATTAATTTTTCCAATAAGTTGTTTTGGTTTTTCTAAAGTTGATCTGATTATTTTGACTGTTCTAAATAATTTCTGCAGATTCATTAACGTTCTCTTGTGCAGCAATCTCTGCTAGAATNTGAGGCATGGGAGGCTGCTATACAAAATAGCTATATCATATCCTAATATTTTTTGAGTTTCCACATATTTTTAATGATGTGGTATTTTCTTATGATTTTGAGAGAATTTAAAGTACACTCTGCAAACTGCAGTGAAGTCTTACAGTGAAGGAAAATGCACATCTTGAGTATCCATCCGTCTTTTAAATATCAGACGATCTTAAACCAGAGATCCAAATTATTTAACATAAATAATTATACAACAAATGTAACGAAATTTAACTTTAGCAGCTTTATTATAAAGAAACCCCAAAACATTAGAGATTAGACACTTGTATTTCAGATGGAAAGTATTTATTGAAAGAACTTAGTCATCTGGGAGTTTAACCCTGAGAAAAAGCTGTGGGGTCCCAGGCCTCATTAGCTCATAGATCTCATGTTAAGGAAGGCAGTCACTTCATGCCTTCGTGTGAATGCAGTTGAGGGTAAGTTTTCAACTGACACTGGCATTACATGGGATAATCTAAATTAGGCCATGGATCTGAAAGAAAAAAAAAAAAGAAAATCACACAACAGTATAGGGTAACATGAATGGAAATTTCCCTGTGGATTTTGCTTCTTGTAGCAGCTACTTGGCATCAACAGTTAAATAAACATAAATAAACATAAACAGCATCAAGAGTGACTTAATCACCAACACCAGTCATTGGCATAAAGAGCAAAAGAGCAAACCCTGCTCCACTCTTTTTCATATTTTTCAAAATTTTAACTTCTGCATCCAGTCCTTTCTCTCGTACTTGTCTACACCTTTTGGTACCTAAAGCCACTGTCAAAGAAAAATTAATTACTGTAAATGCATTAAATGAACAATTGGTCTGAACTAATAAGGGTCTCTCCAGGTTGGGTGCAGAGGCATCTGTCTTGTTCATAATCCAGTCCTTCAGGGATGAACCTGCTTTTTGTTTTCTGAAACCTTGAATAACCTGAAGTCTGCAGATCATCTTTTCTTCAGGATTCATAACTTTGCTAGTGGATGCCACATCAGACTGAATTTACAATCATGGCATATATATTATTTTTAATTTTTGTTTCTGTCAGGAAGAGTAGCAAATTGTGACATTTCCTACCGGTCTACAGATGCAGGTCCTGTTCTATTCTTAGTTTCAGATATGATTTGAAAAACATGACATGAGATTCAAAATAAGTATGCTGAGCTAGTTATGATTGTGTCTGGAGGGCAATTCTTCTCCAAAATGAGTGGAACACAAAAAAAAAAGTCTAATTTTCTAAAATGTCTCACATACTGTCTAGTTTGTTACCAGTTTCTCAGACTGATTGTAATGTTAAATCATGTTACTTTAGGAGGAGTGCAATATGTTAGAAAAATTACTGAATTATCTTTTTACCTATAAGCTTCTCTGGGAGAAAAGGCATCCAAGAATAAATACTTTCCTCTTGGAAACCAGCTGTCACTTCCTTCAAAATCTGTGCCACATAACAACTCCATTACAATCTTTGTGAAGAAAATGTCATTGTTGTTTTTTATTTTGTCTTTGCCTAAAACTGAGCAACATGGATACTATAGATAAGTATGAATCAGATGTTATATGTTAACATACATAATGAAACTGTTGAAATTATGTTTTGCAATTGTCCTTCGCCTGGTCTTTGTGTACACAAGAAGAGAGAACTTTATACTGCCTAAGTCCTGTAAGTCTGCTTTGTTTTGTGAAAAAAATTGAATTTTTCTTAAATTTAAGTAGGAGTTATTACTCTTTTAGTAATAAAAATTGTCATTAACAGGATGCCTCCAGACACACAAGTACTTCATCACTCAGGTAATTTTAACAACAGAAGAACCACACCCACACTTCTGGTTAAGGTTTCAAGGTTTCATGCTCTTTATGTGGGTAAATAACTGGCTGATATGCCACAAAAACATTTTATCTCTAAGGGCTTTTTAAAACTTGAGTTATTGCTATAATACCTAAATGTTTCCTGTGTAAAATCAATACTAATGGCTAGTCTCTAAAGAGATTTTTGGGATTTGACAGCTTTGTCTTAAAATAAAAAATTGACCAGAACAAACCAAACAGTTATGATTTCTATCTTATCACATATTTCTGCAACACATTTCTACAACTTTCTTTATTTACCCTCCATGTTCAGAATAGTCATTTTGGTTGTAGAAATCAATATGATGGGTGTTTTTGTTATGATAGAACAATTTTTTTAGAATTTAAAAAATTGATTAGTTTGGTGGAGGCAAAAGCAGTTTGGCTTCATATATTTTCATTTATTCAGAATGTGTAGTTAATACCCTCTCTGAAAGCATTTGGTGTGTATATATATACATATTCATATGAAAAGGAGCCAGGAAGTAAAGAATACTTTTGCAGTTAGTCAGGCTCAAATGCGAACAGTCCAAAGAGCTTTTTGGCTTTGGTTAACTGCTCTAGATGAATATTATACACTGTGCAGTTGCTTCCTTGTAGCCATGGGCAGTATGTATCCCTGGAAAGACAATTTGAACTTTTTAATCTAAAAGTAAATTCAAATAACAGGGTAATTTCCAAATTGCTGTTGCTGCATCTTTCCTTTATTGGATTGATTCACTTTTAGAACACCCCCCACCAGAGAGCACTTTGTGTTTTCATAGAGATAATGGAGATCAAACATATTTTGCATTTTGTCTGATACATTTAGGTTTATTTCTTTGTGTAACACATTTAAGCAAAAGCTTTTTTAAAGCTCATTTTTGTATTCTCCTGAGGAAATATAACTTTGTCAAAGGTGGTTTGTGGGAAATATGACTGCTTTTATTTGCTGCTTCAGCTCACCGTGGCCTATTAAAATCGTGTGAAGTAATTTTTGCTCAGATGTCAATATGGACATGTTGCAGTTTTATTAGTCTTCTGTGTAGCATTTGCATTGAAGATGTCCCTTCTTTGCAATTGTCTTGGACCTTATGAATCAGGGGCTGCAAAGAACCGTGCTGAGGCATTTACTTCCTCTGTAAAAAGTGCACTGCCCTGCAAATACAATACACACAAACACGTGCTCTTGATCCTCTACCTCTTCATGACATGTTTCCTAACTTTCCAACAGCAGATGGACAGACATGAAGCCTTGTATCTCCTGACTGCTCTGTTGCTTCTCCTGCTCCTGCCTGACATGTAGGGGAGCACCTAGAGACCTTGCAGGACCCCAGCAATGGCAGCAGTGGCCTGTAATAAGGCCTTCGTAGCATTGCTGCACCAATGGTGGACTTCAGTCAGCTGAATTTTGCCCTACACCTTTGTTAATGAGGGGAGAAAAAGTCAGTAGTGTAAGGGACTTGGTAAACATTAATAAATCCAGTATTAATAAATCATTCAAATAAAAGGCAGAGGGAAATTAACGCATAATGAATCTAGCAAGGACATTAACTGTACCATTATTAATTTAACTGGATAGATATTTCTGGTCTAATTAATTATCTTTACTCAACAAAAATCCCAATACATAAACACTTTATAATTCCAGAACATGCTACTTGCTTGCAGTGAAACAGATGTGTTAATATTGCAGCATGTTATTCATGCACTTATTCTGATATTATTTTCTCCTTTTGCGAAGGCACTGTGTCTCACAGGGGAGAGTTATTCTGGGTCTGTCTGTTAAGTATGTCACATAACTAACCCAGATTTGAGGAGCTAATTATGTTATCTCTGATGTTATTAAATAATTACAATCCTTGAAATGGGGTCAGAAGTAACAGGACATCCCAGTAGTGCAGCATTCACAGTTCATATAGGGAGCTAACTGTAAAGATAAAAAATAAAAAGAGAGGGGAATGAAATGCTTGTAGGCCTTAATCAATTTACTTCTGTCATCTGTACACTTATAACTAACTTGCTTTTGCACTTTCTAGATTGATCCTGCATATTGTGTCTGCAGCCATTATTCTCAACCTAGTCTGGAAAACTAGAAACCGCTAATTGATTAGCAGTTCAAGAGCTTTTGTTTTTACTTCCTGGCTCCCAGATTTTGATGTTTTTGTTTTTCTCTAGGGGTTTGATCACACACAGAAACTATTTTCTGAGAGATACTCAGTGTGGAAAGTAGGACACTATATGAAGTCAGACTTAACTATGCACCCTGAATACAGTTGACAAATGAGCTGCTGAAAAGCTAGCAATTCTTGTTTTGCTCATTTTTATCATAGAATCACAGAATTATTTCGATTGGAAGGGACCCTAAATATCATCTAGTTTCAACTCCTCAGCCTCATAAGTAGGCATTTCTCCCATTAGACAGGGTTGCTCAAAGCCCTATTCAGTCTGGTGGTCTTGAACACTTCCAGGGATAAGGCATCCTCAGCTTCTCTGAGCGCAACTTGTCCTATTGCCTCACCACTATCACAATAAGGAATTTCTTCCAAAAATATAATGTAAACCTAGACTTTTTCCATTTAATTCCATTCCCCATTGTCCTATTGCTACATGCCCTGCAAAAGTCACTCTCCATCTGTCAATTTCAGGTACTGGGAGGTACTACAAGACCTCCCCAGATCCTTCTCCAGGCTAAACTCTGTTTGTCTTCACAGAAGTGCTATAGCCCTCAGATCATCTTCCCATTCCCCCTCTGGACTTGCTCTAGCACATCCATATTCCTACTATGCTGGGAGCCCCAGAGCTGGATGGTGGAGTCTCACCAGAGCAGAGCAGAGGGGCAGAGTCCCCTCCCTTGCCCAGCTGGACAGCCTGCTTTGGATGCAGCCCAGGATGTGGCTGGCATTATGGGCTGCCAGTTCACACTGTCAGGTCATGCCAAACTTTTCATCCACCAACACCCACAAGTCCTTCTCCCTAGAGCTGCTCTCTAGGGAGAGCACTTGGACTGTATTTGGGCTTGAGATGGCTCTAACACAGTTGCAGGATCTTACAACTGGTCTTCTGAAATTCATGAGATTCCCACGAGCCCATTCAAGCTTATCGATGTCCCTCTGACCTTACCCATGCTTCCCTCCAGCTTGCTGGCTGCACTCCACAGCTTGGTGCTGGCAAAGTGCTCTGATCCCACTGTCCCTCATGCTTGCAAAGATGCTATGCATTGTCAGTCCCTCTGCCAGCCCTTGAGGAATGTTGCTCATCAGTAAGTGCAACCATCCATCCAATTCCTTATCCACTGAGTGCTACACCTGTCAAACCCATGTCTCTGGCTTTAGTATGAGCAACACTTCCAGCAGTTTTGAGTCTGAATGGGATGGAGTGAGCTTTCTTCATATCATCCTCTATGGTACTGTGTTTCAGATTTGTGACTAAAACACTCCTAGTAATGTCATCATCACTTTTAGATGTTGCTGAGTAGTGCTTTCACATATCAAGGTCTGAGCAGAGCTAGGAGGCTTAGAGTTCATGAGCTATATTAAAGCCATCTTGTGAATTTTCCGAAGAAACTATCCTTCTGTAAGAGATTCTTATACGTGTAAAGGCATAGTAAATAAACTTGGTTGACTTTTCACTGTCTGTGCTGAATCTCAAGATACAGCAATATCTTCTTGCATTTCCCTGAGAATTCCATTTGTAGATATATGAAAATTTACTGATGTTTCATTGAAATTAAATTACAGAACAAATCAAAATTTGGTCATCAAACTTTGAGATACTGGTTTTTACACACTCTGAGTTAAAATATCTTTGTGTTCAGACAGTCATACAGAAAGTTGTACATTCAGGTTAAGAACTGAGGGCTCTACTTACAGGGAAATGGATTATGCAGAATTAAGTCTTCAAACTGCACATTTCATTTTGCACCCAAGACACCATGACAATCAAATATTTCAGCCAGTATGGCTAGCCACCATGTTATGTCTGAGTCTGTTTAAAGATGACTGCCAAAAAATGATGGAATTTCTGTTGAGGGGAGAAGTCATCTGAGTACAAACAAACAAACAAACAAAAACAAGCAAACAACAACAAAAAAAAGCCCACCCTGTCCACTGAATTATTATCCACAGAAGTGGAAAAGTAAATTTGATTAAAGATGATACTAATGACCTTTGTCAGCTAATTACCAGATAGATCCTCTTGAATGCAAAGGCACTAATAGGGTGAGTCACTATTACGGTGAATATCTTAGGCATACTTGAGTATGCATAGGATGGGTTCAGATTCTGGTCATGGGCTCTTATGGCAATGTGTCTTGTCATTTTCATGTAAGGAAACAGACAGTGGTTCATATATAGGGATCTGAATGCTTTTGAGAGGCTTAAGATTGGTATATTCCTGACCTAACAAATTACATGAAATTGAAAATACTGCCTGGTTAGATAGTTGTGCTTAAACAAATGTGAAGAAAAAAATTATTTTCCACATTTGCACATATGCAGTTATACTGATTATTTTGTTATTTCACAGCTTGCAGCTTTTTCATCATTAAACTATTACAGTAGTCCATATGATAAACTGCTCCATAATATGTTTTAAAAGAAGTATTCTAGAATGTTTCAACCTGCATGCTCTTTTATATTAAAATGAGACAATTTTGAGATGGAAGAGAAAAGCAACCAATGCTTATAATTTTCCTCATTTTGCAGAAATTAATAATTGATTTAAATTAAAAATAATGAACTGAAAGGACTAAATTCATGGGATATTTTAGCAAAGTAGTTTCATTGTTGATTCTAGAACTCTCAAGTGTCAAATTAAAAGCCCGTGTATTCCCAGAAAGGCAAAAATCTACAGGCTATATATAGTTTCATCTTCCTTGCGGAGATTGTATAAAGAGAAATTTATTCCAAGAGGAATAAATCATCCTCTTTGAGATGTAGATCACTAACTATTTTCTCTGCTCCCATTATCCCTTTTTGTACTTGATACTGAACTAATGCAGAACACATTCCTAAGGTTTTTATACATATCTGCCGTGAAGATTTTTATGATGCCACAAAAAAGTTAAATTTGACTCTTATATTTATGTGTGTCATTGACCGTTTAGTTTTCTAAATTCTAATGTCAATAGTTTATAGCTTTTATAAGATTCATCAATCAGTTCTCTCCTTGTTTGACTAAGAGTTATCTAGAGGCTGTAGTGAAGTGGGAGAAAGATGAATGGCCAAGAAATCAGGCACCCACTCTTATCCGTTTACACAAGATGTGACTGAAAGTATCACAAAATCATGGAAAACAGTTTGTGTTTGAAAACAATTAAAGTCCAAGTCTTGAAAACTGTTCCAGATTGTTGGCAATTATTTAAAATCAACTCTTTGGAATATTACAGTTCTATAATATTATTACAATACTGTAAGATTCATGTAATATTATAACTTGTTCTGTATTAAAAACTAGATGCAGGCATGTTTTTCCAAGGAAAACAAAAATATGTTTGTTTTTTTTTTTTAAGCCAAAGGCTTGATTTTTTTCTGCCTTGTGAAAAAAGATCCTATAACAGTTTCATTTACTAATAACGTATAATAGTTAACTAAATAATTTTTGTCTGATATTTCCTTCAGGTGTCAAAAAGTTCTTAAGGGTACAACAAGATAGCAGAAATGGAAGTATCTGTAAACATAACAAACAGTGACAGGGCATCAAATCTATAAAAGGACTGACTTCTCCATGGGTGTTTGCAGTTGAAACATTTTCTGGGTCAGATATGACAGTCTAAGTGACTGTTTTGATACCTTTGTGTCTACAGCTACTGAAACCCAAATCTTAAACTTTTAAGTTTCTAACATTGGCTCTTCATAATATACAATCAGTTCTGAAGATCATGTAATGCTAAAATTCAAGCCAGCAACAAATCAGTTGTGGCTGGAACGGAGTGATAACAATAGAGTGTGAAGGAAGATTGCTGAATACCTCATTTTTACACATATGTCAAAATATTCTGAAAAACACTGTTATAAGAATTTTCTTCTGGAAAATATGGGTGTACTTTCTTTTCCCCCTCACCTTCATATTTATCTTTAGGTCAGACTAGGAGCTTAGGATTCTTTTGCTAGAACTATTAAGTATGTTGACTGCTCTTATATTCAGTTTTGTATGTTTAGAGCTCATCAGTATAAGAAGAGAAACAGAACAACAGTCATAATTCAGAATATTGAAAATGTCAGAGCAGTATACTGCACTTTTACTTTATAAAACATATGTGCAGTATAATTTTTGGAATTTTATTTTTATAATCAGCAAAAAATTAATCTAATCAGCCAATCACTTAAATAAAAAAAAATATATAATGCACTCATAACAGTTTTAAATGGTAGTTTTATTATCTACACCTTAAATTAATCCCTGCTGAAAAACTAAGATTTCAAATGAGAGGAAATTCAGTGGAAGATCCAGTTTGCCACATGTAGAGCTGTGTTTTTTATCTGAGGTTCACAAATACTTCTTAATTTCCAATATACTCATATAGTTAAGAACAAACAAAACCCTATGGCGAAGTGGGAACTGAATGACAGTAACATTACAGAAAGAAATTCTATAATTATTATCTCTGTGAATGACTCTTCCTACTTAGTTTCAGCAGCTGACGTAAAAATCAGAGCTTTTTTGAATTTTTCAGAACTCATTCCCATACTTTCTCTATAAGCTTGATAATGTTTTGATGATTGTTTCTTATGATCTTAATAATTCTTGGTCAAATAGGGCAGAGTCCATTTTAATGATTTATGTTCCTTAAACTTTATTTTTCTTTTCCTCCCCATTACTCCTAGGTAGTCCAAAATAGTTACTATATCTCATCTCATTCTGTTCAAACTCAGACAAAGCCCAGTCTGTGAGGAAGTGATACAGGATTAATGTGTCAGTAATTGTTCATCACCAGCTGACATGAGAAGTAGCTGGACTGACAGAGTGCTGGCAGATGAACTTCCAGCTAAAGGAGCTTTCAGCTAAAAGGGATTAAGGCTCAAGCTAAGCCTCTGACTGCCAGCCTGAGAATAAATGAACCAAATGTACTTTCTTTGTGTAAATTTATATATTATGTTTTTCCAAAGAAAAAATATTTTGATGACTACAACTCTTCAGTAACATTTTTTTTGTGAAAATGTTTTGACCAATAGAACTTTTCTGTGGTAGAATCTCTGAAGGCAAGTGGCTTTTTACCTGCCATAACAAAAGAGAATCATTAATCTTCATCAGCTCATAGTGTCAATTATCCTGTCATGGTTTGTTTGTCAGTACCTGGGGTGAAACTAGTAAAAAACCTTTGGTATCTTTTCATGAAAATAATTAATTTTATTGTATGAGATTTCACTATTGTGTCTTTACTACATGACTTCTTAATGGCAAAACAGCTGTCAGTTTTCTAGTTTTTGTTTGTTATTAAACATGTTTCACCCTGAGTGAGATGACACAAGTGATTAATTTAATTTAATAACTTTACTGCAACATACACTGATAATCCTTTCCTGTGAGAATTACTTTAGTTGAAACATAAAAAAATAAGGCAGAAAGAATGAAGTTTTCACAGCTCATGGCAGCAGAGACCTATACACAAAAATATTGTCAAATGTGAAAAAAATATGTAAAAATGGGGATGTGCATTTCTTAAGCCCATTAAAATTTAAAAGCTACATTATCATAGTAAGGAGTTTTCATGTTCAGGACCATTTGCAGAAATTAATCTTCGCAACATTCATATTTTAGGATGTCATGAAAGGTGAGAGTGGAGAATATTATATTTTTAGTGGTGAACCAGGGGTCCAATGCCTTGTGTAATAAGTCTGTAAAAGAACTGCAAACTTGCTCTGAATCAGAGCTTCTAATTTTTAACTTAAATTTCATCTACCAGCTAGTGAGCTGTGATATAAATTGTTTAAGTTGTATTGGTTTATTGCATAAAAATGTCTAGAAATTCTAAAATTACAACAAAGTAAAGGATCTTTTTCCAGAAAGCAAGGATAATGTATGTAGTGGGGAGTACAGGAACAGGAAAAATATCTGATGAAGGTTAAGTAATGTCTGTTGAAGGTCTGACACTGTGCAATAATTCTTTCAAAAAATATGTGCAATCATACTGTTTAGATTAAAACCTGTTAAATTCTTCACTTAAAATTGCTTGGAATACATAAAATTGTTTAACATTGTGCAAGCAGCATCATTAAAAATTACTTAAAGTTTGATGCATATATTTGTGAGTGACCAAAATAAAATATGCCAGTGTGTATGATCTTAAGGCCCAGATTAACATAGAGAGGAAACTGCATTTATTATAGAAGATATAAAACTTAAAAAAACAAAGAAACAATGTTATGCTCAGGGCATCTTTATATGTGAGTGGATTAATTTTACTCACAACAGCCATCCTGTTTTTTTCATTACTCTCGAAATGACATATTCTATTGTTTTAGAGTAAATTTTAACAATCTGCATACATGACAGATATTTATGAAGCATCAAACAGAGTTGATCTTCCATAAAATTACTGAAAAATTGTGTTCCTAAAGAAAGAGGAGTCCATACAAAGAAGATACCGATATATATAATTATTAACTCAGTTTCCCATACTGTCATTACCATCTTCTAGTTTAGTATTTGTGTATTTTACTGTACATCTTCCTTAGGGTATCAAAAACAATATATTACATGTACTAAAAAGAGAGCTAATACATTTGATTACTGTTGATGAAATGGTAAACCCAGATAAAGAACATTTGGCACACACACAAAGAAACCCCACACTAAAAAAATTATTAGAATGGGAGAATGCAGTAACAGTAGTTAAAGATG
>VXBU01002788.1:0-15878 GCA_013400315.1 Bombycilla garrulus | reverse complement strand
CCATAATGTCAGTGAGAAAAAAAATCTGTGTTGTTAAGGATTTCTCCAAATATTGTCCTTTTCCACTGTGCCTTTTTGGTAAAGAGTGGAGCTGTTCTGGAGCTGATTATCTAGAAATAAGTTTATTTATTGTGGCAGGGAGAATCCCATGAAACACTGGAGCAAATGTGCAACACAGCCATAATGTCAGTGGAGAAAAAAATCTGTGTTGATAAAGATTTCTCCAATTATTCTCCATTTCTACCATGCCTTTTTGGTAAAGAGTGGAGCTTTTCTGGAACTGATTATCTAGAAATAAATGTATTTATTTATTGTGGCAGGGAGAATCCCATGAAATGCTGTAGCAAATGTGCAACATTGCTCTACCATAATCTCAGTGGAAAAAAAATATGTGTTGATAAGGATTTCTCCAATTATTCTCCGTTTCCACTGTGCCTTTTTGGTAAAGAGTGGAGCTGTTCTGGAGCTGATTATCTGGAAATAAATTTATTTATTTATTTATTTATTTATTTATTGTCTGAGGGAGACTGCCATGAAGCGCTGGAGCAAATGTGCAACACAGCCATAATGTCAGTGGAGAAAAAAATACGTGTTGATAAAGATTTCTCCAAATATTCTCTATTTCTACCATGCCTTTTTGGTAAAGAGTGGAGCTGTTCTGGAGCTGATTATCAATAGATAAATTTATTTACTGTGGCAGGGAGAATCCCATGAAGCTCTGGAGCAAATGTCCAACACTGCCATAATGTCAGTGAGAAAAAAATCCATGTTGATAAGGATTTCTCCAAATATTCTCCATTTCTACCATGCCTTTGTCTAACCCTGAACCACTGGGATGAGTGGCAGCCAGTTCCAGTCCAGCTCCTGGAATTCTGGTGGAATTAACCCAATTTTCTGAGGTGTTCCCAAGGCTGGGATCATTCCCACTGAATTTCCAACCCAAATCTTGGCTGCTCGGCCCATTCCTGTGCGGTTTGCGTGGGGACAGCAGAGAGGTTTGGGGGGTTTTTGGTTGATTTTCCTCTGCCTCCTCAGCTGATTTCCTCCTGGAATGGATTTTCCTGCTCCTCCAGGCTTCTCCGAGTGCTGAGCAGGGATCAATGTGGGTTTTATGGATGAAGCTGCTCCTGTGTTTGCTTTTCTGTTTTCTGAAAGAGTGGTGACAACTCAGGTGTGAAAACAGCTTCTGTTTATTGATGGTGCTGCTGGGAAGATGATTTACTCCGAATGAAAAGCACATTTCCTCACCGATTTCCTCACCTCAGCAATTCCCCTTTTGTGTTTTCTCAGAGCATCTTTTTTTTTAGTTTCCCAGTCCCCTTCTCCAAACCTATCCTGTCAAAAATACGGATTTTCACCTTCCAAACTTATGAGCTAAATTGTCAAACCACAGGAAAATGGAGTTTCAAGCCACTCTGTGTTGTCTTTTCCCCTCTGGTATTTCCTGCTGGATGCCTTTTTTTTTTTTTTTAGGACCAGAAGGTTTAAACCATCAGCATCATTCCTGGGTAGTCCCAGTCCTTTTCTGTGAGTTATATGATTTATTTTTATTGTTTTGTGGGAAGTTATTTTTTTTTTATGAGATAAGAGATGGGATTTTTAGGTGTTTGAAAGTGTAGTTTATTTATTTTTATATGAAGAAAAAAAAGAGGTTTTTTTTATGGATGATGAAAGTATGGTTAGAAGTTATGGGATTTTAGCCTCATGTTCTAAAAACTCTTTACATTTTTTATCCCAACACTTTTCCTTCCCCTGGGATGCACCAATCAACCCCTGGGATGTGGGTTTGTTTTGGCAAGTGTTTGTTGAGGCTGGTGCAGTGAGATTTGGGGTCTTTTGGGGTTTTTTGGGGGTTTTTTGTGGTTATTTGTGGTTCTTTTGAGTTATTTGGGGTTTTTAGGGGTTATTCGGGGTGCTTTGAGAGGATTTTCCCCGAGGCTCCCTGCCCCAGGGGAAGCTCCCTCACAGCTCCCTGAGCTGCCTCAGGGTCTCAAACTGTGCCAGGAGAGCAAAACCTGTTCAAAAAAAGGAGAAAATTCCACTTTTAAGGCTTTAATATCGATCTGCTTTCCTCTGTAGGAGTTTCTGTGAGGAAACAGCGAGGAAAATTATTTCATTTTGTTCTTTCTTGGCGTTTTTAACTGTGACACCCTCAATGATCTTGGGCGTCCTTCCTTTTGTCATGAAAATGACTCACTTGGGATTTGTTTCCTTCCAAAATTCCTCCTTCTTTGCTGCCTGAGGTGTCTCCAGGTACCGCCAAAAATTCCTAAAAACTCCACACAATCCCATTTCCCCCTCAGCTTCTGTGGCTTGGGACTGCCTGGGGCGTTTCTGGTTAAATCCTGGCTGGTTTAGTTGTATTTGGAATTTGGTGTGAATATTTTCCTCCAAAGATCCCACCCAGACAAAGGGATTTGCTTTTGTGGTTTGTTTTATTTTTCTTAACACCCACAGGGATGATTTTGTGTCTGTTTTTGTTGGGTTCTTCAATCTTGATATGTTTTATCTTCAAGTTTTATCATAATTATCTCCCAAATACTCTCAGACTCTTTTATTTTCCCTCTTTTTCTTAGTTTTTTTTTTGTTGGTTTTTTTTTTTTTTTTTTGTTTTTTTTTTTTTTTTGTGGTATTGGGGTTTTNTTTTTTTTGGTTTTTTTTTTTTCCTTGGGACTTGGCGTTGTTGCAGCCTTTTAAAAGGCAGGATTGAAGGCAGAAAAGTGATCTGGAGTTGTTCAGAAATGGTTTGACACTTTGCATTTGGCTGTGGTGCTGCCAGTGTTTGTTTTTCCAGCTCCCCTGGAAGGTGCACGTGGGATAATGGTGCTGTGAACTGGGAAAATGCCTTAATTCAATTTTTTGGGGGTTTTGGAGTGTGAAACATTGCATACTTAAATAATCCCGGGGAAAAAATTGAACACAGCAGCAAAAAATTACCTCAAAATATCCAAAATGGGATCCTTCACAGCCCTAAAGGTGTGGAGTCACAGGTTGCTGGTGGAATCCTGATTTTATTAATCCATTTCTATCTATTTATGGCCTCTTTCTTTTTTTTTGGCTTTTTTAAAATGGGAAATGCTTGTGATTGTTATCAGATTCCCATGAAAACACCACAAATTGGTCACAGGGCAGCTTCAGAAAACGTCTGTTTTCCAACACTGAGGCAGAGTTGACACCAAGAATGTCAGATTTTTTTCCCCCATTGAGAAATGAGTACCCAGAGACAAAAACTTCAATATTTAATAGTGTTCTTTGCTAAAATCGATTCATTTTTTCAGTGCCTCAGCTGAGCGAATTCCTTTTTCACTCCCCTTTATGATGATGGACAGGAGAAGCTTTTGCTCGGTGTAAAAAAAAAAATCTCTCCTTGCTCAGGGAATGGAGTGAACCTTGAAAAAAGCTGCTTTTGAAGCTGCTGCAGAGCGTTTCTCTCTTCCACGAGGAGGATTTGCTACCAAACCCACATTTTGTGACACCTTCAACGACCCCAGTCCTCCGACACCTTTCTTGCAGCACAAAACATTGCCGAGTTTGCCGAGACATTGTTGCTATGGCAGCGTTTTCCAGTCAGCCAAACCGGTTTTGGCAGCTCCTGAACTGCAGGCCTCGGCTTCTGAGGGGTGAAAGTTGAATTTCCAAGTGGCTCTGGTAGCCAGGAGTCGTCCTGGCTGCTGAATTATCCCCTCACGTAGGAGAGGCCGGGCGGGAGAGCGTTCTGTGAATTGGGGTAAGTGGGTTAGCGAGTATTTTTAGCCGGGCTGTTACCACAAGTTGGGTTTTTCTGCAGCTCTGATCTCTTTGCGCTGCTCCGGTCTCTGGATTTAGGCCAGCATTAGATGGGGAAAATGCTGCAGCTTCTCCCAGGGCTTGGGGCTCTCCCCTTGTTCACCCGGTGAGGATCGGTGCCAAAAATCCTCCCAGAAAAATCACCTGGATTTTTGTCACTGCACCTCCCAGTCACCTCCATCTTCTCTCCCTCATGACCTTTTCCCCCAATCTCCTTTTATTTTACATTTCTACTCTCTCTCCTTTTCTATTATTTCCCCCCAATCTCCTTTTATTTTACATTTCAACTCTCTCTCTCCTTTTCTGTTATTCCCCCCAATCTCCTTTTATTTTACATTTCTACTCCCTCTCCTTTTCTGTTGTTCCCCCAATCTCCTTTTATTTTACATTTCAACTCTCTCTCTCCTTTTCTATTATTCCCCCCAATCTCCTTTTATTTTACATTTCTACTCCCTCTCCTTTTCTGTTGTTCCCCCAATCTCCTTTTATTTTACATTTCAACTCTCTCTCTCCTTTTCTGTTATTCCCCCCAATCTCCTTTTATTTTACATTTTTATTCTCCCTCTCTCCTTTTCTCTTACTTTCCCCCTCTCTCTCCCCTTTTATCTTTAATTTTGCTTGATTTTCTCCTCTTTCTCCCTTTCCCTTTTTGTATTTTCTCCCCACTTTCTGGGTCACCCATAAGTATCCAGTGAAAAACTGCCTGCTGCAGAGCGTTTTTTTTTTTTTTTCTCCCTTCATGGCATCTTTCACAATTTAACTTCAAAGCCAAACAGCCCAAAAAAAATCTTAGAAACAAAATTAATCTCACTACACAGGAGCACGTGGAGAAACATTTTCCTGGAGGAGAAAATGTTTGCTTTTCTTGGTGGTGGAGGATTTATGTGCTTTGTGTGCAGCTCAGATTTGCTGAGCGTTGTGGAGTAAAATCAGCCATAAACTTCAAACAAAGCTGCTGCCAGCATAAAAAAAACCCAAAAAAACAAAATAAAAAACTTATTTTTGTGTCTTGTTTGATGCTGGAGCTGGACAGAAGGAAGGTGGAAATGCTGCTGGGGGAAAATGGGAGCACCTGAGGTGGTTTTGTGGTTTTTTTTTTTGGCTGGATTTATGGCAGAGTGAATCCCTAAATACGGGAAACTCATGTTTTCCTTTATCTTTCTTTATATTTTTATTATTTTAATACTGCTATCTTTAACCTAAAAATTTTCTAATTAATTAATTATTTTTTCCTAATTAATTAAAATATTGTTTTAATTTTTAAAATATTTATTAGAACTTACTTTATAACATATGAAGGTAATGTCAGTTCTTACACATTTATTGTTGACACAAATACTTCAATTTGTTTTATTTAGAAATGTAAGTAATGTCTTACTATGTTTCTGTTATGTCTGGAATTAAGTTGTTGAGCTTTAAACTGGATGTTAGGGCTTTCTTGTTCTTTTAAGGCATTTAAAATACATTCTTATTTATTTAAAAATTAAGACTAAAACTTCTATTTTATTTATACTTAGATTAATATTTCTGTTTTATAACTATTTCTCTAAAAAGTTTAATTTAACCCCTGCTCTCTGGATCCTTGTTTCACATATTCCAGCACTGCAGTGCTGGAGAGAGGCACCTGCTTGGGACCTGGAACCTTTTTCTCTTTGGGCTGATTTTTGTTTTATTTGGGTTTTTTTTTTTGTGTTTTTTTAGGGTTTTTTTTGTTAAAATAGTGTCAAAAGCTGAGGCTGAACTGCAGAATGACTTGGGGCTTAGCAGGAAGAGCAACTGCTTATGTTAATAATAAAAAACATTATTAAATCAATAAAAATATTATTAAATACTGATTATTTTCACCCTTTTAATGATGATTTTCACCCTTACTCCCTGCTAGTCACCAACGCCAGTGTCCTGCAGGTTTGAATTTGTTTCTGCTGTGGAAAAAATCAGAATCTGAGGCTGGTTTGCATCAGATCCAGCAGGTGCTGTGTCTCCAGGGCTGTGATTTCATAGCTGGTGGTCAGGAAGCAGCAGCAGAACTTTCCCTCATGGCTGGAACATCATTTCCCTCGTGCTGAGCAGGATCAGGGTTAGGAGGTAGAAAATCTGGTTTTTTTTTTCTCATAAAAGCCCCCCAAAGAAAGGGCAAGCAGTGCAGTTCCAAAAGGAAACTCTGCAGCTCTTTGTCCTGGCGGAGTTTTGTGCTCTGTGTGTGTTTTGTCAGCTCAGAAATATGAACTTATTCACATTTCTGTGAGGGTTTGGGCTGCAGGTGTGACACCCTCAGGAAAGCAAAACCTGTGCCTCAGGGTGGGATAGGCTGGTGGAGGTGTTCTTCCTAAAATCCCTTCAAATTTTAATTTAGATTTAAACAAATCTGAATGTCTTGTTGATTGATTTTACTCATTAATCATTAATTTACCAGCGATGCAAAACTTAAATGTTCTGTTTTCCTCCTGATAGCTGCTGCAGAAATGGAGGAAGCAGCAGTTCTGGTTTGTAATGTTTTTGTGAGGGGTTTTTGGTCTCTGTTTGTTTAATTACCTGATAGAATTTTATTAATTTGGATTAATTATTAATTCTTAATTAACTCATGGTTGCTGAGCATCACCAAATCAAGCACTGAAGTGATCATGGCCCTGCCCTCACAAATAAACAGCTTTTCCAAACAGCACTGGGGTCTCTGCTCAGCAGGTTCCTATTTAGAAATTTTCCCCTATTTAGGGTTTCCTAGACCCTGCTACATCAGGGAAAGAATCCTCACTTTTTAAAAATATTATTAAAATTGACAATTTTTGCATCATTACCTGTTTCCCAAGTGCTTGAGGAGGATTGGATTTTTGGTGCCAAAATGGTGAGATTTGGACAATTTGAGCAAAATTCAGTGTTCTGCTGCTTTGATTCTCTGCAGATAATGAGGGATAGGAGGAAATCAGGCAGGAAGCAGAAGCTGTTTGGAAGATAATGGGTGGGAATGAGCAGATTCCTCTTTCTTTAGGGAAAAAAAAAGTAAAAGAAACCAGAGAAATGTTAGAGGGGAAGGAGGTTGGTGAAGCTGACCTTCCTCAGTGTTCCTATCAAAGGAGCAGGTATTTTAGCAGGAATTTTGGGTAGGGCATGGGATTTGAGCAGGAATTTTGGATGTGGTGTGGGGTTTGAGGAGGTATTTTGGGTGTGGCATGGGTTTGAACAGGAATTTTGGATGTGGCGTGGGATTTGAGCAGGAATTTTGGATGTGGCGTGGGATTTGAGCAGGAATTTTGGGTGTGGCGTGGGATTTGAGCAGGAATTTTGGATGTGGTGTGGGATTTGAGCAGGAATTTTGGATGTGGTGTGGGGTTTGAACAGGTATTTAGGGTGTGGCATGCGGTTTTAGCAGGTATTTAGGGTGTGGCATGGGGTTTGAGCAGGAATTTTGGGTGTGGTGTGGGGTTTGGATGGGTATTTCAGGTGTGGCATGGGGTTTGAAGAGAAATTTGGGGTGTGGCATGGGGTTTGAGGAGGAATTTGGGGTGTGGCGTGGGGTTTGAGCAGGAATTTTAGGTGTGGCGTGGGGTTTGAGCAGGAATTGTGGGTGTGGCATGGGGGTTGAAGAGGAATTTGGGGGGTGGCATGGGGGTTGAACAGGAATTTTCGGTGTGGCATGGGGTTTGAGCAGGGCTTTTGGATGTGGTGTGGGGTTTGAGCAGGAATTGTGGGTGTGGCATGGGGATTGAACAGATTTTGGGTGTGATGTGGGGTTTGAACAGGAATTTTCGGTGTGGCACAGGGTTTGAGCAGGAATTTTGGGTGTGGCATGGGGTCTGAGCAGGAATTTTGGGTGTGGCCTGGGATTTGAGGAGGTAGTTTGGGTGTGAGATGGGGTTTGAGGAGGTATTTTGGGTGTTGTGGCATGGGGTCTGAGCAGGAGTTTAGGGTGTGGAATCCAGGTATTTTGGGTGTGGCATGGGGTTTGAACAGGAATGTCCCTTTTTCCAGCCCTCAGCGATATCCCTTTTCCATGGAAATGCTGCAGGAGTTTTGGTGCTGCTGTTGCCCTTTGCAATTCTGTGCTGTGATTTCTGTCCCTGAGGCTTTGATCGGGTAGGAGGTTGGTGCAGAGCAGGGAGAATGCTTCTGTTCCAGCCCAGGGTTTGGAAATCCTGCTGCAGGCCCAGATCCCTGAACTTTCCAGCTTCCAGCACCGCTGGCACTTAGCTCCTCAGTTTGTAAGTGAGGAAGTGAAATGGAGTTGTGAATTTGAGCTCTGGTGAACCAGGAGCACACCCACCCTGCAGAGAACCAGATAATTGTTCCCTGAGCTCTGGGCTGGGCCTGCTCTGTTAAATTGTGGAGCTGGGAGATTATGGATGCTCCTCCTCTTTCCTAGAACTGGGAATAGTTGAGATTTGCAGTTCTGGAGGGCAGAGGAGAATAATCTGCGGCAGGTGGTGATGGTGGGGTGAGAAGGAAGCTCTTTGGTGAGGAACCATGTCCTCGTCCTGCTGTCCTGAGGTGTTTTGGCTCCGCCCAGGGGAGGGCTTGAGGGGCAGAGATGTGCCCAGGGGCTCTGTGCTGTCGTGACTGAGACCCTCAGGAATTCTTCCCTCAGGATTCAGCCACACAATAAATTAATCTGGGTTAATCCCTGAATAATGGACCCCAGAGCAGATGGAGCAGCGTGAGCTCGGGAAACGCTTTCTGTGGCGGGAGGTGCAGGGCTCTCCCTGTGCCACCCTGAGGGGACGCCCCGTGACCGGGATTGCTCCTGATCCCCTCAATCCCGGTTTTTGCTGACAGGGAAGCTGCTCCAGGGGCCGGCAGTGCCCTGTGACCTCTCCTGCCCTGGGCTGGGTTTGGCTCTTCGCTCGGGATCCCATTACAAATCTCCTGAGCCCCCCCGTGGCCCCATAAATCTGCCAGTGATAGGTTCAGCAAAGCCGAGATTAGCACAGCGCTGCCGCGGCACAGCTGGGTTGGAGTTTTGGCATCTGGAGGTCCTTGGGGCTTTCCCCACATCTGCTTTGTTTGGAAACTTTCACCTGTTCTGTTTTTTTTTGTTTTTTGGGATATCTTAAACCCTGCTCCACCCATGCCTTGTCCCCGTGGTGGCCTTGTTTGACCCTTCTCCCACTGCTGCCTGAGGATGGGGCTTTGTTTTCTGGCTGTGAAATTTTATTTTTGTGAAAAGAAAGCCGGAATGTTCCCTAAATAACAACAAAAACCTACAGGAGTTTAAGATCAGTTTCTAAGAGTTGAATTTTTACAGAATAGGCAATCCTGGAATTCAGGTTGGAAAAGTCCTTGGAGATGGTTGAATCCAGCCTTTCCCAAATGCCTCATCCACGTGGATTTGAAATCCCTCCAGGGATAAGGACTCCACCACTTTCCTGGATGGAAAAGGGAAATAATTTTTTTCCAAAGATGTCTTGGTCACTCTTTGTGGGAAGAAACTTTTCCTAATGTCCACTGTTCTCTTTTCATTCTCAGTTACTCTAAAATCACCTGGTGTTAGAGGGGTCTCAGGCCTGATCAATTATGGCACCTTTTTTTCTTTTTTTTACTTCCACAGAGGGTATTTTTCTGCCTTTTGGGTCAAAGCTGTTAATTTGAATGGTTTTATAATCAAAAGAAATGACCGAATTCTCCTCTCCCATTGCTGTGAGGGACTGTAGGTCAACTGAAATGCTGAAGCTGGAGAAAATTTGGATAATTTTGAGTCTGGCAGTGACTTGGTTGCACCAGTGCAAGTCAATAATAGTGAGAGAGATGCTACTCAGAGTTTTGCTGTGTCAGAACTCTGCAAAAATGTTGCTCAAGAGGATTTTTTAATAGCTGCCTTTGTTTTGGGAGATCTTTATACTTCCAATTCCTTTCTGGAAGAATCTTTTCTTCCAGGTCGCGCGTCAAGGTGGAAGAATAGCTTTGAAATAATTCCCAAGGTTTGATTTCCTGAATTGCAGATTCATACCAAAATGAAACGATGCTTTTTGAGGAGGAGATTTGTTGCAAGGAGTTATAAGTTCTTTCTGCTGGCACTGAGAGCTGAAAGTGGATCACTGGCCTCGAGCCAAACTCCATCAGCTCCCCAGAAATACTCATAAGGTAAATCAATAATTAAGCCCCCTCTGCAAAAGCAATGATGGGTTTGACTCCAATTGCTCTGCAGTGTCTGTTCATACAGGGCTGCTTGGTTCCATTTATTTTCCAAATGAGTTTTTGGAATATTACCAAAATTTAATATTTTTTTTTGGTTGGTTGGTTAGTTTTTTTTAATGCTTTGGTTTGATTCTGTAATGTACTCACGTTATTCTAAATAAATTCCCTTATTCCTTTTTTCACCCAGGGATTCTGAATTTTAACCCTTGGGGATTTGCTACTGTTGCAATGTTTTTACAGGGCAGGCTGACTTGGGAGAGGGATTGGGATGGCAGCAGCATTTCCTGAGTCAGCACAGCTGAATTTTGCTGCTTTTCTGCCATGCTTGTATTTTCTCCATTTGTTTTCATCCATGTTTTTAATTCTCAGTAGAGATAAATGGCTTCAGGAGAACGGGACGAATCCTGTTTATTTCTTTATCAGCAAAACAGCAGCAACTTTGTAGCTGCAGCATCCCTGCGACTTGTGGCGCTGAGAATTCCTTCCACATGAAAAATTCTCTGTAATTCCAGGGGGAATTTGCCATTTATCCCACTTGGGAATGGAGGGGAACGTGGCATCTCCATTTTCAGAGGGAGAGAAGTTTGAATTCCTGCTCTTTGGGCTGGAAGGAAGGAAGGAAGGAATGTGTTTTATTTTATTTCCCTTTCTGAGGGAGCAGCTCCGTGCTGGGCGGGATGTGCCTGGACTCCCCAATCCCATTGTGAGGCTTTGCTCTGGGAAGATTCCATCCTCCAGGCCTGCAATTTTCCATCTTTTATTTATAAACCCTCTCCTACAAGAGCACTCAGGGTGCTGGAAACTACCTGGAAAATAATTCTCCTTTAATTAAGCTGCTCCACGCGTGGCTCCGTTACCTGCGCCTCACCCTCTGCCCGTGCTGGCTGTGGTGCCGTAAATTTGGGGTGTGAGGTACAATAAATCCTCCCTGAGATCATCCCAGCTCATCCAGAAAATTCCCTGCCCTGAGCACAGAGCCAGGGGTGGCAGTGACAGGAATCCAGCACAGCCAAGGGACTCAGGTGGAGCTGGGTAATTTGATTTTTCAGTAAAGGGGACGCTTTTATTTGAATGGGAATTTTGGGTGTGGCACAGGGTATGAGCTGTTCTGAGCCATCTCCCCTTGCCCATGGTTTTTATAAGTTTATTTTTTTGGAGGGGGTGGATCTGGGAGTGGATTCAGATTCCTGAAGGGGAGGTGTCACCTCCCTTCACATCTCAGCCTGCTCACCCAGGGCTGGAGTCCACCCTGAGGATCACAGGGGATTCATCCTGAAATTCCATTAGGCCTTCTCACCCTTAGCAGCTCTGAGCACTGAGCTCTCCTCATTTCCTCTCCCTGGGGAATTCTGGCGAGTTGAGGTTGATTTATTTATTTATCACTCCAGGAAATGTATTTGGTTCTTTTTAATTTCATTGAGACTGCATTAGCTTCTGGTGACGGCACTGCTCCGAGATGTTGCTTTGGTAAATTTGGGATTTATGGTGGAATTCCTTTTTGCGCTCGTGAAATCCTCTTTATTTTATTTTATTTTATTTTAAATGCCTTTAAACTCAATAGGAAACCAGAGAAGTGAAATGATAATTGTCAATGTGGCAGAATAGAATTCCTGGTGGTATCCAGGGGCCAGAGCAGAATCCCTCTGGCTGTCAATACAACTTCAGCAGGAATTGTGTGGGTGGATCAGAGCACTTATCCCAGCCATTATGCAGCAGTGGCACGAGTTAATGGACCAGATTGTCAGGGGGACTGTTGGAAGGAAGGGAAATGTGATTTATGGATGGCAGATAATACACTGCGTGTCATGAGAAACTTTGGAAAATAATATAGGGAGGCGCACAGATAAAATCGTTGGCGTTGCTCAGAAAATAACGTTTTATTTCTGGCTGCTCGCTGCTTGAATTACCTGCTGATTTTGGTATTTAGTGCAGGATGAGTTACATTTGAAAAACAAAAAAATCATGAAAGCAGTTATGTCACTTCTGAAGGTGGCAATAGGGGGAGAAGGGCTGAAAATCAAGATTTTCGTGGTTGCTCTTCTCCTGTTTTGGGGCAAAGCCTTTGAATCTGGAGGGTGTTGCCTTTGCAGGGTGGATGTGGCTTTTGTTGCCTTTGAGGAAATCGTGTCAGAAATGCAGAGATTACAAGAATAACACAACCAAACCCAAAGAGCTGTGAGGATGTGGCAGTGAGGAGCTGGTGGCACAGAAGGAAGGCTCAGTGAGGTGCAGGAGGGTGACACAGGAAGATCCCAACAATTCTCCAACATCAGAGATCCAGCCACGAACTCCCGGACAAAGAATGAGGATTAACATGGATTTGAAGCAAAAAACCTCTCCCCAAAACCCCAAAACTGCTGTCATGCAGTCAGTGAGGATGCTCTGTGATCCCCCACATTCCTTTATTTCCCTCAGATATTTCCAACCTTTCAGCTTCCCAAACAAAACTCCTGAGGGGGAAACCCGACCTGTGGGGCGCATTTATGGGCTGGTGTTTGACCTCTGCAGCTTTTCAGCCTGGCCAGATCAATCCCACTGGCAGGCAGTGCCTCTTCCAGCCTCGTGGAGCCAAATTTAGGGTGGAATTGCTGTTTTTTGGGGCTCTGTGACATTGCAGGCTCTGTGGAAGGGCTGGTTGGTGGCAGCAGAGCAGGGGGATGAGGCAGTGCCAGCTCTCTGAGCCTCAGCTCAGGCGTGAGGGGATTGAAGGGTTGTCTGAGGGATCTGTGGGATTTTTGGCCTGGAGCTTGGGATGAACAAAGTGAGGGTTAGGGGGTAAAATTCTGAGAATCTGGAAATGGTTCTGGAATATTTGAGCCCTGCTCATGCTGGGAGTGCACAGCTGCAAAAAACCTGGAGCATCCCAGCGTGGATGAAGCTGTGGAGAGACAGAATTTGGGGTGGGTGCTGGCTGTCCCCCCACTTTCCTGAAGGAAATCTGGAATCAGGATCTTGTGCCTTACAAGGGGGTGCTTGGCTGGCCCCAAACCCAGGAATTATCTCCCGAACCACTTGGAAATTGCCTGGAACTCCAAAACCCCGGGCTGAAATGGGAGCACACGTCACAGCAAACCCCTCGGTGCCTCCTTTCCCCCCGAGCTGCAGGAGCAGAGGCTCCTGGTGTGATCTCTTGAAGGGGAATCAAAGCATGACAAAAACGGTTAATTGAGCAGAGCCTGGAGCAGCTGCTGGCGCTGGTGGCACCTCAGAACCCCCCGTGCCTCGGGTTCCAGCACTTCCTCAGCTTTGAAAGCCTCGTCAGGGGTGTCTTGGAAGAAGGGGGAACACCAGGAGCTTTGATGGGAGATGAGAAGGCTGCTGCACGTCCCTTTTCAGTGAAGGATTCGTGTTTTAAATGCAAATATCGTGCTGGGGGTGGAGCTGTGTCTGAAGGATCGACGAGCCTTTGAAGTGTCACACAAACCTGGTTTTAGGGCTGGTGCTTTGTGTTGGGCTTGTAAGCAACGACAGCTGTTGCAAAGAGGGATCAAGGTTTTCTGGGAGTATCCGTGTGGGAATGTCAGTCCTGCTGTCACCTGGGGATCAGGGAGCTCCAGTGACACCAGTCCCGTTCAAAATGTCCTTGTGGAGCACCTCCCTCACAGCATCAGGTGGTTTGTTGGAGCTGAGGATGAAAATCACAGCCGTTCCTGAATAAAATACAGCTTCAGGGTGACGTAGCTGGGATGGTTTGGGTCTGAGTAGTGCTTTTGGTGACACGTTTGTATGTTCAGCATGGAAGTGGAACCAGGGGAGTGCTGGGACAATTCTGGGACAATTCTGGGTCACCTTGGGCTCAGTAAAGCTCAGGACCTGCAAAGTTCAGTTTGTCTCAGCTCTGGGCTTTTCTGACTGCACAGCTTTCACTGCTTTGTAGGAGTGAGCAGCAAACCTTTGGCAAATATTTACAGGGTTATTGCCCCAAAATGTACTGGATTATTCCCCCTGATATTTACTGGATTATTCCCCCAAAATTACATGGCTATTCCCCCAGAAATTTACAGGGTTATTCCCTTGATATTTACAAGGATTATTCCCCCGATATTTACTGGATTATTCCTGCAGTATTTACAGGGTTATTCCCCTAATATTTACATCATTATTGCCACAACATTTACATGATTATTCCCCCAATACTTACATGGCTATTTCCCCAATACTTACATAATTATTTCCCCAGTATTTACAGGGTTATGCCCTTGATATCTACTGGATTATTGCCTTGATATTTACATGGCTATTCCCCCAATATTTACAGGATTATTCCTCCAAAATTTACATGGCTATTTCCCCCAATATTTACATGGCTATTCCCCCAATATTTACATGGCTATTCCCCCATTATTTACAGGATTATTCCCCAATATTTACATGGCTATTCCCCCTTAATTCCCATGAGGGGAAGGAATATTCAGCTCCTGCTGCTGTCCCAGCTGATTGTCTCCCACACTCATGGCCGTGACCCCAATGTGAGCACTCTGGGAACATATGCCACGTTTTATTTGCCAGCTACAGAAAAAATGGGTTTGAAGCACCCAAAACGTCACATCTGTTCAGTCCACAAAATATTCTCCTGAATGGTTCGATGCATTTCAGGCTGGGAGAATGGTGATGCCTGGGAAGGCTGAGCTGGAAACAGAGAGCAGGTGGAATAAAAGGATAAAAATGGATTTATTGCAAGGATCCAGGCTGGGCAGTGCAGGAACCCCTTGGGGCTGCACCCAAGGCAAACCCACAAATGGGCACAAAATGGATCCCGGTCATGAGGGGGAGGCCTCACACTTTGATATGGACATATTAGATACATAGAAATATAGAAATAATAAATATTGGACACCCACAAATGGGCACCAAATGGATCCCAGGCAGCAGGCCTCACACTTTGATATGGACATATTAGATACATAGAAATATAGAAATAATAAATATTGGACACCCACAAATGGGCACAAAATGGATCCCGGGCACCAGGCCTCACACTTTGATAGGTTTGGGTCCATCAGCACATTGGAGTTCATTGTCCAATTCCAGCTCCAGCTGATGAAGCTCCATCCTCCTTGTTCCCTCTCTTCCTTCACTGCTGTTTCCACTCTTGGGCCTCAAATTTGTCCCCAGCTGGAAAGGAATTGTTTTGTGTCCCTACTCTGTGAAGAGCTTCCCAACCCAGAACTGCTCACTGAACCAGCACAGAAAATTAAAAATATAAAAAGTAAACCCGAAGGCATCAAGGAAAGGCATGAAATGTTCTTTATCTGATGGAATTTTTCCTCTCTTTGCAGCAAGGGAAGCCCTACGTGTTTGACAGGGTGTTACCTCCCAACACAACGCAGGAACAAGTTTATAATGCCTGTGCCAAGCAGATTGTCAAAGGTAGGTGGTTTTTGGTTTTGGTTTTTGTTTATTTGCCCTCCTTAGGATTTCTTTCCGTGCCCTCAAGCTGTTTAAAGATTGGATAATGAATGTTTGGGTTGGGTTAGGAAATACTTACTCTACTACAACTGCGTGATTTTTAATCCAACCTGTTTGGATGTCTGAAGGGGAGTTTAGCATAATAATTCTGAGTATTTCCTTTTTTTTTAAGGGCTTGTCTGTGTGAAAAATTTTCCCCCCCATTTCCCCCCCATTTTTCCCCTCATTTCCCTCCCATTTTTTTCCTCTTTTTCCCCCTTTTTTCCCCTTTTTTCCCTTTTTTGTTTTTAATTTGCCCAACTTTAGCATGAAGATGAAATATTAGTAATGAACTCTAATGGAATACTCCAATTGGATTTTTAATCCATTCAAGTATCATTTATCATCAATTATATTAAACTTTATTTCCTTAAAGCAAAGGAACTCTTTCTGTTTCTGTGAGCAGATGAGGATTTAAATTAATTAAATGTAAATAATATAACACAACATGACATAATGACATTATAATAGAATTAATAATGAAATTAATGACACAATTAATTATAAAATAAAAATGA
>VXBU01002786.1:111099-144409 GCA_013400315.1 Bombycilla garrulus | reverse complement strand
GCCCCAAGTCTATCCCCAAATCCAACCTCCCAGCCCCAAATCCTCATCCACTGGTCCTAAATCCGCTGCCCAGCCCCAAATCCGCCCCAAATTTCCCCCAGCTCCAAATTCAATTGTCAGACCTCTCCCCAGCCCCAAATCCTCACCCTCCAACCCCAAATACACCTCCCAGCGTCAAACCCTCACCACCCAGCCCCAAATCACCCCTGCAGCATCTCACCCCTCCCACCCGCCGGACATCCCGTGCCCCCCAAAAGCCAGATTCGTGTCGGCAGTAGCGGGTTTTATTCTCCAGTTTCCTCTCCCAGGAGCGGGGTGGGCTTAGAGGGCGCAGTTCCCCTCTCCATAGCGCCGGCACCTCATCACCTTCAGGTAGGTCTCCACCTTGTGCAGGTCCTTTTTGAAGCACGACAGCAGCCCGTAGTTCTTGAGCAGCGCGTCCTCGCCGCGCAGGTGGAGCTCGAATTTCTCGTAGGTGGGTTTGAGCACCTGCGTGCCCCGCGGACTCCGCTCCTCCAGCTCCTACAGGACAAGAGGGACATTCTGAGAGAGGCAGGGCCGGGCAGGGGCATCTCCCAAGGACAAACTTCCTGCCGACTCTGGGAGAGGTCAGGGGGATTCGCTTCCGCTCTTAAATGGGATTTCAGGCGTGGTTTTGGGTGTGCGTGTGGCAGAACGCACAGGTGGAGGTGGTACCGCAGGGTGATGCCACACTGAGTGTGCCAGTGATAAACACGCAGCTGCAGGGAGGGAGACTGTCCTGAGGGGGCTTAAAATAAAGGCAAAATCACAGGGTCTCTCTGCAGCTCCTGAACCAAGGAACGGGGAACTGCACAAATAATTCTCTCTTCCTCCACTTTCCCAAAGCTCTGCTCCAGCCCCACATCTCTGTCTGGAGATCTGTAATCAGCCATTTCCCTTGCTGTGCTCAGCAACACAATGGTTTTGGTGAAGTAAAAAGTGTCATAAATTGGTAAAAAAGGAATAGTTGTATCATTTCTGTGTGTGGCTTCCCAATGCCCAAACACACGTGGAATGCAGGGCAAAATATACAGGGGTCTTGAATCCTTTGCCTGCTTTCTCCAGCACAGAAGGTCTGTGTTTGCTCACAGGGCCTGACTTGCAGAGTTATTTAACTGCCAGAAGATGTAAATAATGGCCCAGACTAATTTCTCACAGCTACAGCTTCAGGGTGATGCTGGAAGATAACTTATAGAATAAGCATAACTGAAGGGTGTCCTGGCAGATCACGGGCAATTTAATTTAAAAGAAGACCTTAAAGGGGCTTATAAAAGAAAGGGAGAGTGACAAGGGGGAATGGTTTTAAACTAAAGGAATGGGCATTCAGGTTAAGTCTTGGGAAGAAACTCCTCCCTGTGAAGGTGTGAAGCCCTGGCACAGGATGCTCAGAGCAGCTGTGGCTGCCCCTGGATCCCTGGCAGTGTCCCAGGCCAGGCTGGACGGGGCTTGGAGCAGCCTGGAACAGGAGAAGGTGTCCCTGCCATGTCCACTGGATGGGCTTTAAGGTCCCTTCCCACCCAAACCACTCTGGGATCCTCTGGCAAGTTCTTCCTAGGAGAAATCACCCTCCAGCTCTCAGCTTGGAGTGTTATATTAATGAAGAGGGAAACATCAGAGCAAGTCCTTCCCTGCACAAAAACGTGTTTATAAATGTTGTGAGGTTGCAAACCTTGCAAAATTTGCCCCATTTCAAAGTCCTTTGCCTGGAAATGTAACAAACATTGTGCTGCTGTTTGTCTGATGTATTTCAGCAACTGAGAATTCTTTGATGCTGGGTTTGGAAAGATTTTGGACCTGTAATGTTGTGATTCCTGGTGGAATCTGCTCACTGATGGAGTGCTGTAATGCCTGTCCTGTGTTCCTACGCTCCTCAGTGATGGGATCTGTGCACTGGGTCATCTTGTTGTCTGAAGGGAAGCAAAGTCCTGAGGATGCTGTGTGGAAGGCAGGGAGAGTTCTCACGGTCTGTGGATCCCCAAGAGTGCCCTGTGCCTGGGAGATCTCTGTTATTCCACAGTCATGCTGGGACTTACCCTCATCAGAGCTTGGATTCCTTCTTCCAGGTCCTTTAGCTTTTCAAACACCCTGTCTGAGGTGCCAAAACCAAAATTGTTTGTGAACACCTTGCTCAGGTACTGCACCGGGCTCAGCCAGGACTGGATGAGAACCAGGGAAAACCGGAGAAGCTCCATGTCCTGAAATTGAGGCAGGAAAGGGTCAAAGCTAAGTAGGTGTGGAGGCGTTTGGTGGCGTGTCCTGCTCCCTCTGGAACAGCCTGGAGTGACCCAGAGAGGGACACTGCTCCTGCAGCTTCACTTTGCAGGCTGAGGGCACCACTCAGCCCCACGTCCTGTGCAGACAGCAGGGTTCTCATCCTGGAGCTGAGAATACAATTTATGGTTACACCCAGAAGAGTCTGCAGGGTTTAAATAGCAAAGAAGAGAGAAGAGAGTGAAAACACCAAAGGTCTCACGGGTGGAAACCCTCTGATCCTGCAGTGAGGAATCTACAAACAGGTCTGTACCTGCCTCAGGTCAGCACTCACCGATTTCTGCTGGGCATCCTCCTTCCCCGTGGGAGCAGGGATGGTTTCCGAGTAGCAGTAGGCTACCTGGGAGTTTTTGTTGGCGTGCCTTTGGTCCTCTGCGATGTAGCTGCGTTCCTGTGGAGACATCCCAGATACACTCAGGTCTGCTGGTGGACTGGAGAAGAGCACAGAGAATTCCCAAGCTGTCCTGTATGCTTCTTTGCAAGAAATAAATAGGAGACAGGAGGTGCCTCTAGACAGGGTGGAGAGCTGGGAAGCAGGAATTTGTGTGTTGGCACAACAGCTGCCCTGAAGGTCTCCCTCTCCCTAGGGCAAGCAAGGTGCTGCTCTTCAGTAAGGGCCAGTTGTGCCCATGGACGGCAGGTGACAGTGTCACCACCAGGAACAGGGTGTCACAAGGCTGGGCTGACACTGCTCCAAGCAAACTGCAGGAGGAGAGGAACAGAACACACCTGGGACAGGTTCTCCCAAGGATGAGATGATCCCCAGGGACAGCCTGTGCCAAAGGGACAGCCCGTGCCAGCTCCTGGGCAGCAGCAGGCACATTGCTGGGTTTAAGCCCTCAGATCCTCCCAGGGACAAAGGTGACCAACATAGGGAAGTCCTGCAAAATATCTGTGCCACCTCCCAGCTGCCCCTGTGCAGGGGGTCGAGACACAAGTGGAAATGGTCCCAAGGAAGCATTAGAGAGGGGACAGAGAGGTGACAGTATCCAGGCTGGTGGGGCACAACCTGCCCTATCCTGTTGAGGTTTTCTTCTCCTCCCTGAGAGCTGGCAAAGACACCAGCAGCTGGGAATTCTCTGGGAAGTTCTACAGTCCTGGAGCCATCAAGGAAACACAGAGGAGGTGCCCTCAGGCCACAGCACTCACAAACTCCTTGTAGGTCTCGGCAGCCAGGAGATGAAGGTGCTGAGCCCTCAGCACAGCGTTGGCAAACAGGCTGGACAGGGGCATGGCTGGGAAGGTGGCAGCTGGCTGTGGCCACTGCAATCCCAGGGTGATCACAGCAATGGCCAGAGGAAAGAGCCAGGACCCTGCAAAGTGGAGAGGAAGGTGTTGGGAGTCCTTGGGGACTGCTGCTGAGGAGCAGCTGGCACCTGGGAATTCATTCCCAGCCTGTTCTGCCTGTACTGGATCCACGCTTACCTTCAGTGGTGCTCTGTTGGACACTGGGGGGGCTCAGCCCTCCCCAAAATCGAGGGAGACCCTTTCACTGGACCTGTCCTTGGGGCTGGGGCTGCTCCCAGTGTGAGCAGCAGCCTCTTCCTGGCCGGAATTGTGGTTGTTCCATGAAAATTAAGGGGTATCCCTATGGTTTTCCCTGACACACTCATGTTTTCCCCTAGGCCTTGTTCCCTGCCCTCACTGGGACAAGAACTGATGCCAGATGCTTTTGATCCCTGGGTCACACCTTTAGGATTTGGTGATCTTGGTTAAGCCTAAAGGTTTTCAGCCCTTGACATCCAGCACAAGTGTCCACCTGTGCTCACGCAGACCACAAAGCTTATCTCAAAGACCCTTAGGAGGAGGAATGCACTGGAGCCTGCAGGACTTGGACAATATTAGACATCATCCTCAGTCCTGTCTGAAGTTTGTAATACAGGTTTTATTATCCCTGCCAACATTTATGGTAATAGTACTATTATATATATGTGTCTTGATCTTTTTCTTCAAGCTCACAACACTCTCCTTGCCCACTTTAGGTTAAAGAAATTAAGATTTCTTTTAAGAAATATTAATTAATGGATTAGAGTCACACTGCAGGGAAAGGTTTTCTTTTCCGTGGATTTAGAAGTTGCCATATTTTGATTTAGGGATGGCAAGGAGTGTGTGTAGCCCACCACAGAACCACCCGATCATCATCATCTCCTGTCACCCTACACACCTAGCATTGGAAATCCTTTAAAACTGAAATTAAATGTACCTGGAGTCATTTCTGCTGGTGAGTTGCTCAGGTGTGGCTTGGTTGGGAATGTTTCCTCCTTTCAGCTGGTGAAGGAAACTGTGGAGCCCCCCTTTATATAGCAGGGGGTCTGTTTAAAATGGATCTGTGTGTTCATGATCACAACAACAGCTCTGCACCTTCCCACTGCATAAATGCACAAGTGTTCACGGTGGTGCTACCTCATCACAGGCATTTTCACAGATGTGCAGCTTGGGAAGCTTTGTTTGCCTCGGGATGAGACCAGTGTTCCATGATTTCACCATATTCTCCTGTTTATTGGAATTAAAAGTTTCCTCATCACAGCAAGACCCATCCCAAATCAGATTGTGGTGGAATTGGTTGTGTCCTGATGTTCCTGCCTGGCTCTGCTGCCTTGGCCCACAGTTGACAGGGCTGACTGGCCAGCCTGGGACATTTCTGGCTTAAAGCAAGCGGCACCAGGAGAGGTTTAGGTTGGGTATTAAGGAAAAGTTCTTCCTGAAAGGAGTGTCCAGCTCTGGCACAGCTGCCCAGGGCAGTGGTGGAGTCCCCATCCCTGGAGGGATTTAAAACTGTGTGGATGTGGTGCTTGGGGACAGGGGTTAGTGGTGGCCTTGGCAGTGCTGGGGGAATGGTTGGACTGATGATCTTAGAAACGTTTTCCAACCTAAAGAATTCCATAATTCTGTGACTTTTCCTCTCTGTTGTTTGTGGGGATAGAGCTGGTTGGATGAAAGCTGTTGTCAGATGAATCCTATTTCTGCTGAGGAATTGCTTCTAATTTCTCCCCAGATGTCCAAAGTTCAGCAAACACTTTTGCTGAGCTGGTTTGTCACAGGTGTGACAAGGAGCTGTCCTGCCCTGGTGCTGATTTGGATTCCAGCCTGCCCAGTGTAAATCCAGAGCTCTGGGAGCTTTCTCTGATCCTCAGCTGACAAGGCTGTGGGAAAACCTGGTCATGATCATCTTCCTGCTCCTGCCTGAGATACAAATGTGAAATACCGTGGGGTTAAGGAGAGGAATGGTGTGGAAAGGAAATAGGAAGGATGGGGAAGAGGAGATGGAGAAGGGAATCAGAGAATCATAGAGTGGTTGGGGTTGGAAGAGATCTTACAGCGCTTCCATTGCCACCCCCTGCCATGGGCAGGGACACCTTCCACTGTCCCAGGCTGCTCCAAGCCCCATTCAACCTGGCTTTGAAGAAATGACACAGCCACCCATCCCTACTTTTGAGAAAAACAAGACAGAACCTGGGATGGGCAGCTCCAAGGGGTACTTTAAGGAGCTGTACTCCACATAAAGTTCCCACTGCCCCAAACCAGACTGGTTTGGCCTTTGTCTGGTGTTCAGGGGATGTCCTGTGTCAGGAGGTGATTTGGCTCCCCCAGGCCCCGGAATTGCCGTGGGTGGCTCCAGTTTCCAAGCAGCAGCATCACCCCCGGGGCCGCTGGAGCTGCTGGAGTACAGAGAGGAGAGCTGCTGGATAAACATGAGGCAGAACAGGGCTGTTCTGAGAAGCCCCCGGGTGTTGCTGCTGGAGACGCGGTGGTGTCACAGGGAAATGTCAGTCCGGGCAGCAGAGGGAACAGCGGGTCCTGCCGCTATCAGGTGTCCCGTCACCTCACAGCGGCAACATCTGGGCGTGTTTTTGTGTTTTCTATTCCAGGTCGTGTTTAAATCTGTCAGCGCTGGTCGGGGATGAGCCGAGGCGCAGCTCCCCAGCCCAGCCCCGAATGACGCTGCTGTGTCACTACAGCTCCCCCGCGTCCTGCGGTGCTAAATCCACATGACTTGTGCCGCAGCCAGCACGGAGGGGCCGGGCTGATCCGGGCCGAGGGCTCCCCGAGGCTGGCTTTGTCCCCGGCGCTGTCTGGGCAGTAAATGAGGCAGAAGCGGCGCATGACGAGCGCCGGGACGGGCAGAGCCGCGGGCAGAGCCGCGGTTGCATAAGCGGCTCCCGAGCCTCAGCCGAGCCATTTCCTGGCTCTCCGGTTACTGCATTTCCAACCCACAGCATCCCGTCTAAAGCAGCGTCACGCTCCGTGATTTCCACATTCCTTGGAAGAGAAAAACCCCTCCGTTCTCTTCAGGATGGCCCCGTGTCCACCCACCTTTCCCCGAGCTTTTAAACAAGGGAAACAGCTTTTCCTGGAGGCACCGTGTGCTCTCGGGGTCCGGGTGAGCCCCAGCCTGGGGGAATCCTGACCGACGAGCTGCTTCTGAGCCACAGCCCAGCCCTGCAGAGGATTTAGGGTGTGGGGGATTCTCTCTCCTCACTGCTCCAAGGGGAAATTTCATTTCAGATTTATGGGGATTATTTACCAGAGCTGGAACTGCTGGGTTTCACTGAACTCCTGTGGAAAGATGAGGCTGAACCCCCAGGTTCAGTTCCCCAGGACTGCAGCCCCGCCTGTCTGCCTGAGCATCCTGATGGAAACAGGGATTTTCCCTCCCTACAATTACCTGGAAGGAGGTTGTAGCCAGGTGGGGGTCAGTCTCTTCTCCCAAGGACAAAAGGAAACAGCCTCAAGCTGTGCCAAGGGAGGTTTAGGTTGGACATTAGGGAAAATTCCTTTCCTGAAAGGATTGTCCAGCTCTGCCCAGCTGCCCAGGGCAGTGGTGGAGTCCCCATCCCTGGAAGGATTTAAAAGCTATGCAGATGTGGCACTTGGGGACAGAGGCTGGTGATCGCTTTGGTTGTGCTGGGAGACACGATGATCTTAGAAGGCTTTTCCAAGCTGAGTGATTCCACGATTCGATGACAGAAATCAGGACAAAATACAGAGCCTGGGCTGTATATACTGATATATTTATTTACATTAAATGTGTTTTAAACACAGACCACTCTCAGTATAGAATGAAACCAACCCCCATCTCCAGACTCCTTAGAAACTACTCCAAGCATTTCAAATAAACCAACAACACTACAGAAATCTTTATTTACTTCTGGCATCTTAAAGGAAGCCAAAGCCCTGGGCTGAGGGAGCAGCAGAGCAGCAGGACTGCGATCACTAAAACTGTTTTTGACACAAATGGTTCCTCACCAGGTGCAAACAGCAAATTTTCTTTATTTTTTGTATTATTCTGATCGACTGAGTGAGTTGTTTACACAGATCTGAGGAATCTGGAGCTAGGAAGGCCAGATAAACTTCCATCTTCCACTTGGAAATTGAAAACAAGGAATGGAGGGATGAGCTCTGCTAGTCCTAAAATCTTGGTTAACATGGAAACTAGGAACAGCCAGTTCTTTTCCCTCCCTGTGAATGCTCCTTTTTTAATTAACCAATTTTATACTAAAAAAATTCTTAAATAACTTTTATATATATGTGGCAGAACTAATTTGGGGTAGTTTTATTGAACTAGTAAAAATCAATTTTAAAATGATGGTTTTTGTGCTGTTTGAACTGAATTTTCCACAGAGCTGCTTTACTGATAAAAAACTATCCTGTTACTTCTGAAAAGCCTATTTTTGCTTAGAATTTTGCCATTCTCTGGCTGATTTTGGGGTGCAGAGCAGTTGCAGGTGCTGCATGGAGCCCAAAATGTTGTGAAACATCAGGACACAGAGGTCTTGGGCTCTCTGAGAGGGGACAGTTTGAGCCACAATGTCCTTGTCACCCTCGTCCAGCTGAGCCTCCAGCCCTGGTTTGGGTGCCTGGCTGGCCCTGACCCCACCATCCCCAGCTGCTGCTGCCATGCCGAGATAATTTAATTACGAACCCAATCTCCAGATGTTTCTTGGCTTCTCGTTCAAGACCAGATCTAGCTGAGAGTGGAGCTGCTGGTCCTGGGCCCCGTTCTTCTGCTTTGGATCCTGGTGATTCTTTTTGTCCCATCCCAAGCTGATGTTCTGGGGAGCCTGGCATCTGCTCTTGGTTTTCCATCCCTGCCTGCCCTCAGGATGAAGTTTGAAGAGGTGAAGTTTGGTTTCCAGCTAAGCTGGACCCAAAAAGCTGCTCATCATTCCCAGGAGATGAGCACAGGGTTATGGGACACCCCTGAAATGGGCACGTCAGGCAGGATGGAGCAGCATGAGGATTTACCCATTACCTTTATTAGGACTTCAAAAGCAGTTGGAGGTTTGTGTCCCACAATTTACAACTTTCCCAGGTGTTCTGAGGTCATGCATGTCCCTCACCATGGGGATGACCTTGTGACGGGGGCCAGCTCTTGTTGGGGAGCAGCAAGCCTTTGGGTGAGACCTTTCACTCCAGCTTTTCTGTAGCCTTTGGAGAAAAGGAGGCGCTTTTGGGGGATTCTCCACCTCAGACCTCTGCCAGCTGGGCCTGTGGACACAGCCATGGCTTTGACAGCTGAAGAGTGGCCCCAAATCTGCTTCTCTCAACACCCCACGGTGCTATTGGCAGAGTCCTCGCAGTGCCTGGTCCTGTCCGACCTGGGGTGGTGGGGTCAGAGCAGACTCCTCATTCCCAGTCCTTCCATGGCACTGACCAGGCTGGAGCTCAGTGCTGGGCATAGGGCTGCCCGGGCTGTGGGACCGGTTGGCTACTGGGGGGATCACAGGTGGCTCCTAATGTCTACAGAGGTTTTAGGGGTTGCTCAGCGGAGTGGGGACGGTGACAGCCAGGGTGGGGCAGCCTCAGGGACACAGCCCGGACACCTGAGCACCCCAGGGCAGCACGCTGCCTGCCCTGAGCTGGGCTGTGCAGCTGTTTGCAGCCCGGGATCCGAGCAGAGCCGTGCTCCAGGGGATCCATCCCCACGGGGGCTGGCAGGGCCTGGTGGAGGATGCAGGACCCCTCACTCTTCACTGGGGTGCTCCCCCACCGTCCACTTGGCCTTCACGTCCCGGAAAGGAGTGATGTCCTCGTAGGTGGCCATCTGCTCCACCTCCAGCCCCTGCAGCAATGACAAGGAGGGTGGGACATGGGAGGGGGTTCCAGCCACAGCACATCCCTTGGAACACCCAGCTGGGGACCCTCCCAGGCTGTTCCCCCTGAGACTGGAGCAGCTTCTGATAGGGAGAGAGGATGGAGATGCTTGGATGTTGGATGTTGGATCTGCACTGGTTTCTTCTTGGGGCAGCTCAGCACAGCTGAGGAGGAAGGTGCCCTGATCCTCCTCCCAAGGAAGGGACTGCAAGGTGACCCCCTCCCCCAGCAGACACCCAGCAGGGACACAACCCCCATGTCAAGGCTCGGGGTGATGTTAGGGAGGTCCTGCTCCCATAATCATTAATTACCTCATATGTGTGGTCCTCCTCTGGTCTTTTCTTGTCTTCATCCTATGGAAAGTCACAGGTTGGTGTCAGCACCCACCAGGATCCCCTGTCCCCAGCATCTGAGATGCTTATGTTCCCACTTCAGATATCCACATTCCCACCCACAGCCCCAAAGCCATCTCATGCCCAGGACTGGCCTGCCTGAGATGCACTGCAGGAC
The DNA here is from genome assembly GCA_013400315.1 of Bombycilla garrulus. Lineage (NCBI taxonomy): Eukaryota > Metazoa > Chordata > Aves > Passeriformes > Bombycillidae > Bombycilla > Bombycilla garrulus. The sequence goes on along the minus strand of VXBU01002786.1, from coordinate 134,512 downwards.
ACTGCTGGGAGCCCAGCTGGGGACATCCCCTCTGCTGGAGGCACTGTCACTTGCCTTATCTAGGAAGAGGAGGACGGGGATGCTGATGAAGATGACAAGCAGGATGGACTGGATGATGATGATGGCATCTTTCAGTGTGTTCCTGTTCTGGACCTGCTTGATGCTGCTGGTACCTGAGAGCAACAGCACAGGGAGAGCCCAGGTCTCACCTCTGTGCCAGGCTGCAGGGAGAGGGATGAGCTCAGCATGGCACAGAGTGTGTCACCAAGGGGGATGTGGGGACCAGGGTGATCTCTCCTGTGCATTGGGAGAGACCAGAGCACTGCAGCTGCCCCCAGGATTGGCATCAGGGACCAGCTCTGGGATGAGACACCTTGGGTAGCACCCAGCAGTCACCAGGAGCAGGACAAATATGATTTATTAGAGGAACATGTCCCTGTTTTTTGCAGGATGGACATGCCAGGGCAGACCCAGGGAGGTTGTCCTGCTTCTTGGGGCTGGCAGTGAGGAATGGAACCTCTGTGGTGCCACTGAGCACCCCTAGCTGGGTCAGAGAGGGTCCCACCAGCCCAGGAAGAGGAGGAGGCTGCCGTTCATGTGGAGGGGGACATGAGAGAAGAGGAGAAAAAGCATCTCCTGGGCTGCAGGAGGAGGGGGAGCTGCCACTCACCCAGGACCCGGAGCTCTGTCCCACACGAGTGCAGCTTGTCCTTCTGTTCCAGACCCTTCACGTCACACACGTAGATCCCGTTGTCCTGGTTGGTGGCCCTGAAGAGGGTGAGGTTGATGGAGGCGTTCGTCCTCTCGATGCGGTAGCTGGGCGTGTTTCGGTCCAGCACAGAGAATTCATCCCTCTCCTCTGCAGTCTTGTACCACTGCATGAACTGGCTATCCTGGGAGTAGCAGATGAAGGAGATGGGCATGTTCTTCTTGACGGCCACATAGCGCAGGTTCTGGTACACGGGGGCACACCTGCCATCTGCAGGGGACAAAGCTGTCACTGCAGCCACTCCCATGAGAGCCCCCCGGCACCTCCCAAACAAAGAGCTTCCCATTTTCATGCTGCTTTTGAGCATCCAGCTTGGTTTTGGTGAATTATCCTCATCCCAGGCTCCTCAGGGAATGGGCCCGGCCCCGAGGCTGCCACAGCTCCAGGAGCATTTGGGGTGCATAGGGTGGGATTGTTGGGGGGTCCTGGGCAGGGCCAGGGGTGGAACTGGATGATCTTGGTGGGTCCCTTCCAATCAGGATATTCTGTAATTCTATGAGATCTGAGGCTTTTGGTTGAAGCCTGCTTTTAAAGGAAACTCCAATTTTCTGTGGGAATACCTTTGCTCCAATACTTTTGTCCTGCTCCCACCTCTCTTTGTGCCCTCTCTGTGCACATTTAGTTAATCCCAGCTCCAAAATTACAGGCTGTGGAAACCCAGATGGTTTCTGTTTTGCTTCCACTTTTTTTTTTCCTTTTGCTTTATTTTGTATTTTTTGGCCATGGTTTAGTCCCAGAGTGGACTCTGAGAGCGTGTTTGGGTTGCAGAGGTCACCCTTAGAGCCCCATGGGTGGGAATGGCACAAGGACAATGGCACAAGGACAGTGCTGGTCCTAGACTTGGTCATGCAGCAAAGGCACCTGTGGGTGCAGGAAAGGAAAAGCAGATCTGGCTTTGCAGCGGGAGAGGAAGGTGCAGGATTGGGGATGAGCCATGGAGATGCCACAGCTTGGGAATGTCCTTTGTGGGTGGCGACTCTGTGGGGACCGGAGGGACCCTGGGGGACACATGCAGGGGAAGAGCCCAGCTGGTCTGAGAGTACCTGTGCTGTTCATGGTGGTGTTCTTGTCTGCTGACATCCCACCTGCAAGACAGGAGGAGGGCCTGAGATCGTGGCAGGAGCCCATGAGGATGTCCCCAGTGAGACAGATGTGCCCTGGGCCTTTCCTGCCCACTCCATAGGGGATGGAGCTCTGAGGAGCAGCAACAGAGCCCTGCTCAGAGCACCTGGCGCAGTGCAGATTTGGATACAAACCCTTCAATTTCCATCCTGTCTCCTGAAAGTTTTCCAGGTTGATACCCCAGTGAAACCTGCTCTCTATAATGTCCCTGAGGCTGGTACCTCTTGAGAAGGCTCCAGATGCTCCCAGCTCTGCATCTCCACTCTCTGAACCAAGCAGAAACCCCTCCCTGCTGGGATTTTCTGGGCTCGGAGCCCTGTGATGGCCAGTGGCTTTCCCAGATCCTGTGGCCACACAGCCCCCTGGGACAAGGGCTGTGGGTTGGTGTTGTGGGACCTGCAGTGCAGGAAGCATGGTGAGGTGGGGACACCCCCAGCACCCATGGGTGCCCTGCCCGCAGCTCCAGTGTTGCTGGGCCTGGTTCCTCTTGCTGCAGCTGGGCAGGAAGCCCCAGCCCTGTTTACTGCCCCGCTTGAGCGCCCAGCTCCCTCCTCTTGATGGAGATTCACCAAACCCTGTGGAGGAGCCGGCATGGAGGTGGGCCTGCAGCACCTCCCTGCAGGGCACCTGCAAACCTCCCCATTCCCAGGAGAAGAAGGAACAGAAAAAGAAGAAGAAAGGTTCAACTCCCCAGCCTGAGCTTTGTGCCACCCTCCTGCAGACTCCCAGCCTGCAGGGACCTCCTGGCTTGGACAGGGGCTCCACTCATTGCCCCAGAGCTCCTTCCAGGTCCTGGCCGCCCTGTTCACATTCAGCACCAACACCTCTGCAGGCAAATCCTCCCTTTCAGCCCCGTTCCATTTTTTTCCAGGATGGGAGATGCCCCTTGTCCTGGCCATGCACTGGCGGTGTGTCCTCGTCACCCGCAGTGCCATTGGCCAAGGCTTTGCTCTCCAGGTTCTGTTGGCGTTTCTAAGGGAAGACCAGGCTGGTTTCTCACCTGAAAGCTCTCACACCCCTCCAAGTCATGAGTTCCATTGCAGCCACAGGTGGGCTGAACTTCCCCTGTCCTCCCCTAAGTCATCATGAGAGCCAAATTCAAACCCTGCAGCCTTGAATCCATGCTGGACTTGTGTGGCCATGACAGGAACCCTATAAATGCCCTTTGTCCCTGTGGGCACGTTTCCCTCTGAGGGTGGGATCGGCTGCAGGTTCTCACAGCTGTCCCTTCACCAGGCAAGAGGAGCTGGAAGGGAACAGGAGCCATGTCCTGGGCTTTGCTGCTGCTTCTCCAAGGGGAGCAGCGTAAGGATGTTCACACAGACCCCACAAATCACCCCAAAAGCTTTATTCCTCCCATTTCTCCTCTGCTCCTGAGCACTGAACTCCACAGAGCAGAGATGTGGCTTGGCAATGGCCTTGGCAATGTGCCAACCCCCTCCCCAGGCCTCTGAGAATAATAAATGGTTAAAAAACCTCAACAACCCTTCTTTCCTGCCACCTGCAGCCCCAGCCAGGTTGCATCCACACCCGCTCGGCCAAAGCCTGCTTGCCCCAGAATATGTCCTGTCTGCACACCTCCAAGGGAAGCAAAACTCAAACCCAAGGCAAGGGCTCCAAGCCCTGTGTGCCCTGCTGGGGTCCCAGCACAGAGCAGGACTGAGAGAGACCAGCACAAAACTTAAAATTATTGCCCTGAGAGGCAGAGCTAGGGAAGCTCCCGAGCAGGTGACACAACCCAGGCCACTGTCCTGGCTCCTTGCTCTGAAGTGCAAATCCTGTTTGGTGCCTACCTGTGAGCAGAGCCAGCAGCCACAGGGTCACCTGGAGCAGCCAGAGCCTCGTGTCCAGATCAGCCATATTTCAGTACCCAGGGCAGGGAAACATCCAACCTGTGCTTCTGCAGAAACAGCAGCTGCTCCCACTACCCTGGTCCCAGTAGCTAAAAATGGCAAAGCTGAGGCTCTGTGCGCGGCCCCTTTCCTGCTCATGTAAATCCTCCCCGCTGGGGACTTTCCCTTGGGGCTGGTTTTGAATGCAGCGCAGACACTGGGGCGGCCGTGCCTGTGGGCTGGGCACCATCCAGCCCTGGGGCCCTGGGCTTCAGCCACACTCCCGTCCCTGGCATTGTCCATCTCTGTGTCCCTGGGCACTGTCCATCCTCCTGTCCCTGGCATTGTCCATCTCTGTGTCCCTGGGCACCATCCATCCTCCTGTTCCTGGGCACTGTCCATCCTCCTGTCCCTGGCATTGTTCATCTCTGTGTCCCTGGGCACTGTCCACATTACTGTCCCTGGCATTGTCCACCTCTGTGTCCCTGGGCACCATCCATCCTCCTGTCCCCTGTTGGCTCTCAGTGGTGCCAATATTCCCTGGAAGTGGCCAGGACTGGTGTGGACCTGCCGCAGAGCTGGGGATGAGCCCATCTGCAAAGCAGGAGCAGAGCAAATCTGGGCTGGGCACGAGATGTGCCCAGGGAATGGGATTGGTGCTGCCTGGCCACATCCCTGGGGGGACAGGATGGGGGTGACCCCCAGGGTTTTCCCCCAGCTCCACAGAAGCCCCCTGGGTGTTTGGCCCTGAAGGGGATGGGCAGGCATTTATGGTGGCCCAGAAGCCAAGAGTTGCAGCAGGAATGGGATAAGAATAGGGGATGTTGTGGGGTTGCTTGTTGTGGGATGCAGTGGGATGAGTCCCCAGCTCCCATCCCTGCATCCCAGGGAGTCCAGAAATCTAAAATCATGGAAGCATGAGCCAATCACAAAATCATTATGGTTTGAAAAGACCTTTAGGATCATCAGCTCAGCAGCACCACCATGATCACCACTAACCTCAAGTGCCACATCCACATGTTTTTTGAGTGCTTACAGGGAGAAGATGAGAGGGGGAAATGGCCAAAATAAGGAGTCACTTGGGTGCCAGCAATGCCTACCCCTTCTCCACACCCCATTTGCCACTTCCAAGAGCCTTCTCCGTGGAACCTTTGAGACAGCCAGGCCCCAGGGGAGCACAACAAAGCCTCCCCAGGTGAGCTCTGGTGCAGAAACAGTTTCCCCCAAGCTCTGCCCCCTCAGCTGCTCATTACCGGCTGTGGGTGAGCACCGAACTGTAACTCCAGTGAAAAACACCTTTGGGTAGTTCTGCCAGTCATGTTGGTCCCCAGAGCTCAGTGCCACTGCCTGGGGCCTCCCCAAACCTTCATCTTCTGCAGGCTGGGTGGGTTTTTTGCCAGTTCTGAGCATCTGATGGATGCTGGGAACCAGCCCCAGCCTGAGTTTGCATGCAAAGGGACAGGAAGCAAGATAAATAAAGTTTTCCAGAGAAAAACTGGCTCCATAAGGGAACGATGATGGGAGAGGTGCCTTCTCCTGGTTCTGTACATAGGGGCAGCACTGCCAAGTCCCTGCTGCTATCAGCCATGGGTCTGGCTGGAAGAGCAGAGCCTGGCCTTGATATCCCAGCAGGGCAAAGGGAAAGGGATGCCCACATGCTTGGAAGGCTTTGGAGGGGCTTTTATGGGGCTCTGGGGCTGCAGATGGGAGCTGGGATGCTGGAGGTCCCTGGGAAAGCCCTGTGAGGTAAAACCAGGAGTGGGGCACAAACTGAAGAGGGTTTGCAGCCACAGTGGCCAAATCAGCCCCTGTGCTGTGTGAGGGCTCCTTGGCACCCTTGAAAGGCACAGAGGCACTTGGTCTCCCCTGGAGACCCCTGTGCTCACAGCAACCATGACGTGAGGTGTAGGGGAACCTGGTGGCCCCACGGGGAGGGTCCCACGTCCCCACGCCTCTCTCCCTGGGCCACTCTGGCTCCAGGGCTCCCAGAGCAGAGCCGCTGGCGGCAGCCGCACCTTCCCCACCTTCCCCAGCCCTTCCGTCTTCACGGGGGTTTGGGTTTCACAGTGCCCGGGCGGGTGGGCTGTGCCCGGCCGTGCAACACCCGCCTGCGTGGCAGGGGCTGCTCTGCCTGGGTTACGCCAGCACTTGGACGAGCTGTTCCAGCGGGAGCGAAAACAGCGGCGAGCCCGAGCCGTGGCCCCGGGGACGTCAGCGGGGCCCGGGGGCGGCTCCTCCTCGCTGACGCAGAGCCTCCTTCACCCACTGCTGTCCTCTCCCAGTGATGCTCACCTGCTCCCACGTGGCTGCTGGGGTGGGATTGGAGCCTGTGTGGGGCAACTCGGGGGCCTGAACCTGCTCCAAACCCTTCTCTGTCCTTGGTGGAGCCCACAGCAGCATTTCCCGTGGCTCCCGGCGTCAGCAGGCACCGAGGGCTCGAGGGGATGGGATCATGAGCAGAGCAGAAGCTCTGGGAGCTGGGCTGCAGGTCCCAGGGGACAGCACTGGGGCCTCCTGGGCAGGATGAGACCCTGAGGTCCTGCTGAGGTTGGCAGGTCCAAGGCCAAGCACAGGGAGCCAAGGGAAGGGGTATTCACTCCTCCCAGTGCAGGGAAAACATGCCTCCCCCAGGACACCCCAATACACTTGGTATTGTAACAACAGATCATTTACAGTTGTTTATTGTAAGAAATGTACAAAGAAATATGGCTTTAGCTCACACAAACCCTGCTCTGGGGCATTTCCCCATCCCCAACGACACAAACGTAGAAGCAGCATCGATTGTGAACCACGCTCCGGGCAGGGACTGCCATGCCAGGGATGCTCCCCATGGAAACGCCAGCAACAGCAGCTCAGGCTCCTGCTGCAGGGAACATGACATGGAAATGAGAGCACAAGGCCACCGGATGAGCCGAGTGTCCCCGGCTCTGCCACCTGGCTGGCAGCTCATGGGTCCAAGCCAAGCTCAGCACTGTTCCTGGCCAGCCTGGCCATGAGGCATCCGTGACAACGGTGCCCAAAGCAGCCCGGGAGAGAAGAGAATCATCAGAGTACAAAAAGACAGAGCCTTTGGCTTCAGGAACAGCCCTTGTTTGAACGGGAAGAGGTTTTGGTTCATGTTTGTTTTGATCTCAAGAGGGTTTTTATTCCCTTCTGAAGGCAGAAGGTGGTAAGAGGTGAACTCGGGGCCTTTTGTCCATTTTTCACAGAATCACAGGATGGTTCGGGTTGGAAGGACCTCAAAGCTCATCCAGTGCCACCCCCTGCCGTGGGCAGGGACACCTTCTACTATCCCAGGGTGCTCCAAGCCCTGTACCAGGGCCATTTTCCTTGATTTACTTTCCTTTTACTCACCTGTGTGAAGAACAGCAAATCCCTTTTCCACCAGGGAAAATGCTCCTCTGCCTGGAGGTTTCCTGGTGAGGACCTGGAGGTTTCCTGGTGAGAACCTGCCTGGCCCATCCAGGATGTGCCACTGGGGCCTCTGCAGCCCCAGCCTAGAGAAGGATGCTCTGCCTGAGGATTTTGGGATTCACACCCCAATGGGATTGTTTATTACCTGCACCAACCTGGGGCTTGGGTGGGAATTAGGGCACCCCTAAAGTAGCTTGTGGAAAGGATCATTCAAACATCTGCTCCGATCCCTGGGGGTGCATCTCATTAATTAACATAAAGGACATTTGGAACGACAACCAAGAGCACTCCAGTGGGATGGTTCCTCTTGCAACAGGGCTAGAAAAAAAAACCTGGAGAGTTTCATAGCAGGAACTGGGTATTCTTGGAGGAAGTTTTCCAAACCCTGCCTTTGCCCATTGCTTTCCTGCCATAAAACCTGGATGGAAATGGGAAAACAGAGTAAAAACCTGACTGTAAATAGTGTTTACATTCGTCCTACAGAGACCTGAATAATTTCTGGTTTCAGCACAAATGCATATTCAGAGACCTTGAAAACCTGATATTTAACCCTGAGAACAAATCTGCAGATGCTTTGCTTTGGCTTTGCAAACCAACTTTTAAGACATAATTGCACTTTCTCTTGTAGGTAACAAAAAATAAACATCAAGCTTATTCAGAGGTTCAAAAGAAAGGTGCTACTTTAAGACTTTGGATTTTTTTGTTCACAAAACCTTCTATTTTCAGTAATTATTCTTAATATTATTTCACTTGGCTCATCTTTCACTGGTTGCTTGGCTGCACTCTGGAAGAATAAAATACAGGAAAATCTCTTAATTGTGAAATAACATTAATAAATAATTACTTTAAGTGAAAGGACAACCATACTCTTCTGTTCATGCCTGAAAACCATCGTTACCGTGATGAGATCATTTCAAAACTAACTTTTCTCTTTCACCAACAACCGATTTCACATTTGAGTTCTCATAAGAAAAAGAATTAAACTCTTTGCAAGTGCAGTGGGCTGTAAAACCCAGGATCAGGAGGAGATCCTGCTTTGAAATTCAAGGTGGTTGCTTGAAATATCTGAAATTAGCTCAATATCTAAGATCTAAAGATCTGTGCATGGAAGAGCTTTTAACAGGACATACAAATGAAGTCTCTTCAGGCTGGACCGGAGGTGGACTCTCCTTGTGTTACACCAGTGACTCTTTCACCACGCGCTCCTTACCCCAAGCCTGTGCTTCCTCAGGAGCATCCTGGGGCGTCTTTGAGCTGGGAATGGGCTCGAGGCCCAAGGCAGGGGATGTCTCCACATCTGTCCCAGTGTTCCCATAGATCTCCTGCATTTTGGTGGCGATCAGCCCTTCCCTCTCGGGCGCGTCCTCGCCCAGGGCATCCTGGCTGTGCCTGTACATGTAGGACGCCTGCTTCACCGAGCGCCTCAGGAGGTACCTCCGGAAAGCCCTCTGGATCTTGGTAGCACAGACCTCTTCGTGTTTCCTCTTCAGGGTGGTGGTGATGGGTTCATAGGAAACCTTCGAGGGATTGGCGGCCATGAACTTCTCCTCCATGGTGGCCTTCAGGGCATCCATCTCTCCCGAGTCTCCCAGCACTTCCTTAGTCAGGGCAAAGAGGATATCTAGGCAGTGGATTTTGTCCCCAGCAACCATTGGTAGATCCATGGTAATGAGTTTGATCTTGTTGGGCTTGGGAACTCTGAGGGGCTCCTGCAAGGTGTCCACGAAGTCAGACAAGGTGCTGTAGGCAATGAACTGGGTGGCGTCCGGGTCAAACTTCTCCCAAGTTTCATAAAACATTTCAAAGTCGTCTTCGCAGAGAGGCTCGCTGCTCTCCTCCGTGGCCACGCTGAAGTTCTCCAGGATGATGGCGATGTACATGTTCACCACGATGAGGAAGGAGATAATGATGTAGCTGCAGAAGAAGAAGATGCCGATGGCGGGGTTCCCGCAGTCTCCTTTCACCGCACTCCCGGGGTTCTCCAGCTCGGGGTCGCAGTCCGGGGGGCCGCTGTTGAGGATGGGGTTGAGGAGCCCATCCCACCCTGCTGACGTGGTGATCTGGAAGAGGCAGATCATGCTGTTCCCAAAGGTTTCGAAGTTGAAGATGTCATCGATCCCCGACTCCTTCTTGACGTAGGCAAAGTTGGACATCCCAAAGATGGAGTAGATGAACATGACAAGGAAGAGCAGGAGGCCGATGTTGAACAGGGCAGGCAGGGACATCATCAGGGCGAAGAGGAGCGTCCGGATGCCTTTGGCTCCTCGGATCAGCCGGAGCACGCGGCCAATCCTCGCCAGCCGGATGACTCGGAAGAGGGTGGGGGACACAAAGTACTTCTCGATGATGTCCGAGAGGACAATTCCTGTGGAGGGAGGAAGGACAGATGAGTTTGCTGTGCCACCAGTGGGAGGTGAAGGGGAGCTGCTCCACTCCATCTGGGCAGACAAAGTGAGGTGAGGCCACCCTGATGGCTTCTCCAGTGACAGGGAAAACATTAAAAAATCTCTGAGCACAGACCCAAGAGTTAAACTCTGGCTGCTCTGTTTCAGAGAAAGAGAACGCCAAGGGAAATAACACCAAGGAGGAGGAGAGATATCCACAGCCCTTCACCCACCCAGCCTGGCGTGGCCTCACGTCTGTCACGTCTCAGGGTTCTGCTGGCTTGGCCCTGCTCAAGGGATGGGTGCAAGCGGGGTCCAGTTACAGCTCAGCGGGTGTGGATTGGTGAGACCACTTCCACTCCTCACTGTCCAGTGGATTCCCCGAGGGACTGGTGCGAGCAGCAGGACTCACCTAGGATGGAGAGGATGACCACCACGAAGTCAAAGATGTTCCAGCCCACAGTGAAGAAGTAGTGGCGCAGGGCGAACATCTTGAGCACGCACTCCCCAGTGAAGATGACGATGAAGACCAGGTTTATCTTGTAGAGGACAGAGGTTTTGAGCTCGCTCTGATCATCTGTTTCCACCATCATGGTCACCATGTTCAGGCAAATCAGGATCATGATGGTGATGTCAAACACTTGCTTGGTAACGAAGTCAAACACTTTCCCTTGGAATTTGTTCTGCAATGAGGGACACAAGGGCGACAGTGGAGCACCAAGAAGAGGTGGGAACACAGGACAGACACAACAAAACAAAGACACAACAGAAAGAGAAGAAGGAACCATATTTACAAGTGTGGGAAACCTCAGGATTGTGGCCAGCACGGCTCTCACAGCCCCAAAAGTTATGGGGGGAGCATTCCCAGCACCTCTCAGGATGGAGCACACCTGGGAACGCCACAGCCAGGAGGAGCAGGCACAGGGCACAGTCACTTGCTAATTACACCCACAGCTAATAGCGCACAAATTAGCACATGGGAAGGACCTCCCTTGTGCAGGGCTACAAAACTCAAATCACAGCTGGGAATGTTTTGGCTGGACCAGGGTCCCTTTGGGAGGGTTGAAAGCTGAGCTTTTGCCGAGTCCAACTCCCTTCCAGAGAGGAGATGGGAGCTAAACTAGGAAAAAACCCCAAATTCCTGTAAAAGAAACCCCATCATTGCCCTTGCCAGCAGACCAAAGGTTAAAGGCAGACCCAGAGGAGATGGCCTGATGTCAAACTCTTCTGAAGCCCCAGGTCTTGGCTGAGTCCTGTCTGAAGAGTAACAATGGGACAAATGGTCTTCCCTGGACCCTTCTTGTTCCCTTTGGGACAGCTAGTGGCTTGAAGTGTTGCCTGCGTGCTCCACTCCAGGAGGATGAGCCCAACGTACCGCTGGCCTGGGGATGGGCTTCTGGGGTTTCTTGGAGCCCAGCTTCTTCATGGCGTTGTAGTATTTCTTCTGCTCTTCTGTCATGAAGATGTCTTTGCCTCCAAAGTATAAAGGGAATCAATGCTGTTAGTCTCAGGAATTCTCTTCCCACCAAGTGTGCCTGACCATTCCCTTCCCATCAAATATCCCCAGCCCCTCAGAGATCCTGCTGGGAGCAAGGTGTCCTCTCTGTGTCCTGCAGATGTCGCTCAGCACCACCAGTGTGCTTGGCCCTGCTCACCCTCCACCTGCCCCCTGCTCTAGGGGGTCAGTCCTGAGCTACGGGCTTGGAAGCAGAAGTTGAGTCTCAACCTCATGCATGGGAAAATGGTCCCAGGATGGGAAAAGAAAATAAAAGTGATGGCCCAGGCAAGAGAAAACACAGTCTCCCTTTGCTTCCTCCTTCCACAACCATAAGTCCTCTGTAACTGCTATGAGCAGGACACAAAGCTCCATGTGCCGTGTTTCCAGTGCAGGAAGCACTAATGGATAAGAATCCTGTGGTCCATCCTAGTCCTGGGCATGCTGGCCCTGGTGCCATCACCCCGAGCATGGTGACCCTGGTGCCATCACCCTGGGCATTGTGACCCTGATGCCATCACCCCACCTCTGTGCTGGACCCCTCCAGCCTAGAGCCAGGAAATACTCATCTTTTTCTTCTGCTGGTTGAAGTTGTCAATGATGACGCCGATGAAGAGGTTCAGGGTGAAGAAGGCACCAAAGATGATGAAGATGACAAAGTAGATGTACATGTAGAGGTTGATCTCGTACTGTGGCTGATCTTCAATCTGGCCAGGAGAGATGGGAGATGTGAGACTGACCCTGCGCCAAAAGGTGTGCCTAAACCCCCAGAGCAGGGCTTGTGGTGTTTGGACAGAGCCAGGGGGTGGCTGCTCCAAAATCTTGGCTGTGTGTTCCCAATGGGAAGGGACATCCATGTGACATTGACTGGGGAACAAGGACATGCCGACCCCCCATCCCAGAGCATGGGCTGGGCAATGGGAAAGGATGTCCTTTGCAGTGATGTTAATGAGCAAATGAGATTCTTCCCAATAATCAGCATTCCAAGAGCTGAGATATATCTGAGAGGGGAAAGGAAAAGTGGATTAATTTGGCACACCAGCACAGTTGGGTGACACAGCCCGGCAACCCTGGACAATGCTCTTCATCCCAACGAGCATCCCTTAATCCTGCTCCGTACTCGACCAGAGACGTGCCATGGTGACCCCATTGGCCTCCCCCATTTTGAGAAAGCTCTTGGCAGAACAGGGAGGATTTTCTCCTGAATCAACTTTGCCCCAGGTGAGGCAGAGGCCTGTGGGATTTTCAGAGGGTGATGGAAGGATGCTAAAAAAAGGCAATGAAAACCAGGCCTGTGGGTGTGTGGGGAGACCCCCAGTGTGACTGGAGAACAGTAGGAAACCCCTTCTGCTGTGGGGACACTTTTGGGGATGGATCACAGTAGGAATAGCCTTTGCATGTCACTCTTCAAACATTTGGGGTTTTTTAATAACTCATTGAATCCAATGGTTAAACACTGGCTGCTCTGTTCTCATAACCTATTGATTGCTCCAGGCAAGCCAGGAACTTTCTCCAGGATGGGACGAGCTTTCCCAGCTAGAGGGGTCATGGAGGACATCATGTCACGTCACAGCAGGCAGAAGGGTGAGACCTCCAGGATGGAGGAGTGGGGGCAGAACAGGGATTTTGGCCCCTGCCCTGAGGCTGAGTGGAGCAGATTCAGCCCCAGCTGTAGGGTGGGAGCCCGGAGTGGGGCCAGGCTGCAGACAATGCTATGGGTGGCACAGGGACACATGGTTGCCCTTTTTGAGGCTGTGCACCTCAGGAGGGGGACGTTGTGGCTGCCCAGGTGCCCAAGGCTGGATTGGACAGAGTTTGGAGCAACTTGGGATAGTGGAAGTTGTCCCTGCCCGTGGCAGGGGGAGGCACTGGATGGTTTTTAGGGTCACTTCCAACAGAGACCATGCTGTGATCAAATTCCATGATCTGATACATTTGGGGTTTCTCCACCCTGTAGCCCATGTCCTGGCTGAAGCAGTGGGTGGGATGCAGGCAACCCCCAGCTCCAAAAAGCAGAGCCAGAGGTGATGCTGTAGCCAAGGCCTCAGTTCTGGGATCCTGTTCCCAGTCTGCTGAGGGGAATCTGCCTCTGGAATCAGCAATGTGTCCCTGCGTGTCCCCTCACCTCGCGTGAGTCCACAGCCGCATACATGATGTCCATCCAGCCTTTGAAGGTTGCCTGTGGGAACAGGAATGGTCAGACTTGGAGTCTTTTCCAACATAAAGGATTCTGTGATTCTATGGGAATGGAGAAGAATGTATTTTCTAGGAGCTGTTTGAGGCTGGGAAGAAAGGGAAGGTGATGGGTGCGTGTCTGGAGTTTAGCTCTGAGTACTCCGGCTTCTCTGTGAAGGGCAGGAGAGGAACGTGGGTTAAATCCATAAGAAAAATGTCCCAGAAATAGGGAAATTCCCATGTGAATATGCATGGATCATTCTGGGGCTGAGGCTACCAGTGGCTTCCCAAAATACCACTGCAAACAAGGCAGGGAAAAGAAGCAGTCGACTCTTTTCTCCCTTCTCTTGGTTTTGAAGACTTTTTCCCAAAGGCAGAGCTGTGCCAGGGCGAGCTGCCTGCTTTCCAGTCCCAAACTGTGCCACCTCCATAGCCCTGACTTCTATATCTGGCCTCTGGTTCTGCTGAATTTCTGTCCCAGCAAGGTGGGGGACTACACCAAATCTTTTACAGGGTCTCCACTGCATCTCTTACAGCCTTTTGCTGCTGATTTGTTAAACAAAAGGTCTGCACATCTTGTTTCCTGAATCTGATGGAACAACAAGGCTGAAGAGGAAGCTGAATTTAGAAGCAGGGTCATCAGCTGGGGTTGTTTTCCGATTCTGCAGCCACAAGTTCCCCTGGATGTGATGGGAGTAGCCCCTGCCTGCCCTATAATGGAGCCCACACCTATATTTTTATTAAAGCTGTGGTGAGCAGTTCCCCTTTGCTGCCTGGCCCAGCTGTGGGGAGTTCAGTGGAACTTGGCTGCGTTCGCCCACTGCCTGCAGGGGACACGTGTGCCCTATTTCCAGTCATCACCCGCCCCACGCAAAGTCCCACAACCTATGGTGGAGCAGACTGAACTTTCCAAAGGGCTGCAGAGCCTCCCCTCCTGACTCCTGCACCCCTTGCTGTGCAGTTCCCTGATGAAACCTTCCCCTCCCATCTTCTACCCTGTCCCTTTTCCTTCTTGGCTAGGAGGAAACCCCTTCCTAAGGGATTTTTTGGTGTTAAAAACCAGCTTTAGGGCTAAGAAGCAGCTAAGAAACCCCATCCCACATCAGCCCTGATGCTCATCCCACTGCCCTGCTCCACGTGTCTTGGACGGTGACAGCTGATGTCCTGACGTACCACCTGCAGCAGGGACAGGTATCCCAAGCCCACGTTGTCGAAGTTGACCTTGACGTTGACCCATCTGACCTCGTTGGTGTGCAGCAGGGCCATGCAGTCGCTCTTGTTGTTGACCACGTCGATGTCGAAGAGCTCACCTGTGGTGGTGTTGACACACCTGTAGTACTTCCCTGCGAACAGGTTCACCCCCATGATGCTGAAGATCAGCCAGAAGATGAGGCAGACCAGGAGGACATTCATGATGGAGGGGATGGCGCCCACCAGGGCATTCACCACCACCTGCAAGGAGGGAAAAGACCTTTGGGGACCTGGATGGGACCTTCATGTCCCCATGCCCCAACCTTGCCTTCTCCAGCAGCACTAAGTGAGGTCAGACTGGAACAAAGGCACCTTAGCATTGATCCCACCGATCTGGAGGCCCCTGAAAACCAACTGGGATGTCCATGATGTAGGGGACTGCTGAAGGCTCTCATGTCCCTGTCAGGGCCAGCAGCACATGGGGATACACTTACCCTCATGCCCTCAAACCGGGACAGAGCACGCAGAGGTCGCAGAGCCCTCAGAGTCCGCAGGGATTTGATGGCTCCCAGCTCGGAGTATCCCAGCCAGTTTGCTGTCAGGCTGACCAGGGACACCTGGAAGGAGCAGCCCAAGTGATCAGCAGCACCTCAAGTGGAAGCACAACTGCAGCTCCTGTCCTTCCCTGTGTCCCCAGTCCCTCAGGCTGGTGGTCATCCTCTAGCCCTGGGACACAGACATTGAGTCCTTGGGGTCCCTGCTGACCAGACACCTCAAGGGTCACAGAATCCCAGAATGGTTTGGGTTGGAAGGGACTTTAAAGACCATCCAGTTGCACCTGCTGCCATGGGCAGGGACACCTCCCACTGTCCCAGGCTGCTCCAAGCCCCGTCCAGCCTGGCCTTGGGCACTGCCAGGGATCCAGGGGCGGGATGACACCTCATGAGTGTGAGGGTGGAATTGATGTGGGGCACAGAAAGGACAGATTGCTCTGTCACGGATCATTTGGGAGGGACCCTGTGTTCCTTCACAGCTCTATTGGGCCTGGTGGAAGTGCAGGGGCTGTTGTTGGCTTGAGTGTAAAAGAGAAGGGTTTGAAAGGTTCCTGCAAACAGGAATGAAGTTTTCCTTGCTGTGGGGGACCATTGTTTTAAGTAAAAAACACAGCCACTCCTTTATCCTCTAAAATACAATCTGGCTTCATTTACAACAGCCCCTAACGCCCTCAAGCTCCTTGGCTTGGCCCTGCTCTTACGTACATCCACAATGAGGAAATCCAGCCAGCACCAGGCATTGGTGAAGTACACCTTGAAGCCATAGGCCACCCACTTGAGCAGCATCTCGATGACAAAGATATAGGAGAAGACCTTGTCTGCGTATTCCAGGATGGTGCGGATCACCTTGCGCTGCTCGATGTAGATGTCCTCGAAAGCCTGCAAGGGGCACGGAGCTACATGACAGTCATCCTTCCATGGAGAACTCCACGCAACTATGTGACAGTCATCCTTCCATGGGACCTGTGGCATCCCAGAGCACACCAATGCTGGCATCTCCCTGCTTTCCCAGGGCTTGGGAAGCTAGGACCCCAAGGATGGCTGGTCCATGAGGACCTGATGAATGTGTGGTCCAGCTCCTGTTTGCAAGTCCCTGTTGGTTTTGCGGGGTTGGACCCGCAAAAAAGCTTCACTGAAGCCAAAGCCCAGCTGCATCCAGCTGGATGGTGTCTCAGCTCAAACCCCAGAACACCAACCCACACCTTGGGATGTTTTGGGAGTTTTGGAAATGCCCTGAGGAGTTTGGGTGAGTGCTACACCCACGTGTTGAGTAAGCACTCAGAGGTAGGGGTGTGGTGACCAGGTGTTGCACAGCTGCTGTAGCACAGCTTTCAATTCCTGCACCAGCTACAACCTCAGACATCCCCAAACCACCTCAGAGCGAGCTGCAGACATGTAAAGTGTGTCTGAAAACCCTCTCAGTCCCTCTGATCTCCTACTCTCTCTCTTCACCTCCAAACCTGCAGCGAAGTTGGTATTTCCTGGGTTCAATCCAACCCAAACACTCGGAGAGTAGCAGGGCAACACAGATAATTAATTAGTTTGATTTAATGGAACACCCAGGTTCTGAGAGGGAGCACCAGGCACTGATGGAGGTACTGAGCAGCAAAATAAAAACCATGAACTGTTTGTCAAGCACCTCCTGACAGCCAGTGATGGTGGTGGTGAAATAAGGAACCACACAAAGCTCAATAAATGGTTCAGATGGTTCATAGTTGGCATTAAGAGCAGGAGTGGGGGCTGTTGGCAGTGGCATGCCCTCGAGCCCATGGACCACAGCCTGTGCATGATGGTCCAGGGATGCTGGAGAGGCTGACCAGGGAGTACCAGGACTCCTCAAAGATGTTAGACCTGAGCCAAATGGGGTTTGAAATGAAACATCTGCCCACAGCTGGATTATTTGGCACAGGAGATGCCCAGAGTCTGGGCTCTGTCACCTCCCTGTGCTTCTCCAGGCTGGCAGCTGCTGCAGAGCCCTTGGGACAGGGGAAAGGTGGGACCTACCAGTGCCCCGCTGCTGAGGAGGATCATGAAGACGATGAAGGTCTCGAACCAGTCGTGCTCCACGATGCGGAAGCAGGTTTTCCTGAGGTTCCACCAAATCTTCCCCTTCTCACTGGTGATGTCCACGTAGAGGCAGGGGAACCTCTTCACACAGCCTGGGGACACAGGGTTGGGGGTCACTCCCGGCCAGGGTGTTCTCACTATTCCCAGTTTTATCGGCATGTTAAACCCTCCCTGGTGGAAGCTGGACCAGGATCCTGCTGGACTTAGGTGGGGTGCACGAGGGGGCTCCATGGGGATCATCTCTGTGGTGCTATAGGAGGATTTGGAGTTGGGGCTGAGCTCAGGGAGCCTGGGGGTCCCTGTGCTGCAAGATCTGGTTGGCAGTGGCCCCTCCACCCCCATTTTCCCCTCTCCACACCCATCTCCCCCTGTCCACAGGGTCACCAGCCCTGCTCTGTCCCTCACTTTCAGTGAAACACTCCTCAGGCTCGTTGCTCTCCTCAGCCACTTCTGCCACCTCCTCCTCCTCGGGTGCGGGGGGCTTGTAATCCACTGTGCTGCACATGGACGAGGCGTTGTCGCTGGACAGGGGATTCTGCAGAGGGACAGGAACTCAGGCCAGGCTCCTGGGTTTTGGCTGCCTCCAGCCATGCTCCTCTTGCCCCTGAGAGCCCAGGCAGGACCAGAGGGGTGGTGGGACCCCCTTGTTTGGAGGGTGCTCTGAGTCTCCCTCCTATGGACACACAGCGCAGAAGCTGCAAACCTTGGAGGATTGTTGGTACCTGAGCTTTGCTTTTCATCCAGGTTCAGAAGAACAAAAGGTCCCCTGATCCCAGCCTTCCTCCCAGCACAGCAACTCCATCTCCCATCCACCTGTGCCACCACCTCAGGCTGTTTTTCTCGCTGCCTCCTCCTCCTCTGTGTGTCCCCATCCAAGAATTGCTCTGCCAACCCCTGCTTTGGTGCAGAAACCCAAGCAGCCCCTCCTGTCTCCTCCCTCTGGCTCGGCTTGTGCTGAAGGGCCCTCAGCCCGAGGTTCTCCCAGGTTCAAAACCTGCATCCCAAATACCTGTCTCCAGCTCCATCTGCTCCACAGCTCAGCTTGGCTGCCTTCCCAGACACCACCCAGCAAGGCCAGAGGGGCTGATAACAAGAGAAAACCTTGGCAAGCCCCTGGGATTCTTTTTCCTCTTTCTTTTTGGCTTTCTGAGAAGCCCTCGTAGAACACTTGAGGAATGAGCAGATTCCCAGCCCTGCCTATCTTACTTGGGAGCAGCAGGAACCAGAGAATCTAGGATGGATATTTCCAGCACAGGAAGGTGTTGGCTTACGTGGAAGGAGATAATCCTGCCCTCAAGCTGCTCCTGCTTTTGGTAATCCATAAAAGAGCTGCTTCATCCTCTGAAAACCAGGGGAAAGCCCCTGGGGAAAACGGAGGCTCTGTCACTGTCCACAGCTTCAGGGGCGAGAGCCACATCTCCGTGGGATGTTGCTGTGGGGTCCTTTGGGGACATGCAGGAGAGGACACAGCAGCAAGGGTGGCACCAGCTCTCAGGTGGTGACTCTCAAGGACCATTGGGAACACCCTCAGTCGGGGCCAGGGGGAAGCGCAGGAGGGCCAGGAGGATTAGGGAGTCTCAGCACAGAGCCAGGCAAGCTGTGACCCCAGGGAAGGACACACAGGAGCCAGCTGCCTCCAGGACAGCCTTACAAAGGGTGAAGGAGGGGACAAACAAGTGCAACTGCCCTGAAGATGTAGGGGAAGGTCCAAAAGGCCTTGGATGGTTCACAGAATGCAGGAGTTCTGTGGGTGGAGCTCAGGGCAGGTTGTCCTGGGTGGGAGAGGGATAAAACCCATCCCTGGGGGCTCCTGAGCCCTCCCACACCTGGAACCAGCAGCTTTGGAGGGTAGTTTCCATCACACACCTGGCACAGCATCTCCAGCCTGGCTGGGGCTTTCCCCTCCCACCACCCCACAATCCACAGCACTGACAATCACAGAATTGTTCAGCTTGGAAAACCCTTTCCAGACCATTGAGTCCAGCACTGCCAAGGCCACCACTGGCCCATGTCCCCAAGTGCCACATCCACTCGGCTTTTAAACCTTCCAGGGATGGGGACTCCACCCCTGCCCTGGGCAGCTGTGCCAGGGCTGGGCAACCATTTTAGTGAAGAAATTTTCATTAATCTCCAATCCAAACCTCCCCTGGCCCTGCCCAGCAGGACGGGATCCCCATGGAAGAAGCCCCTGGAAGAGCCCTGGGTCCCTGCACTGTTTCAGCCACAGACCAGGCTGGCACCTCCTCACTGCTTTGGGCTGCAAAGAGAAATCAACCACAAGACGCAAAATTGCAGCTGCGATGATCCTGCCGCTGTCGTTTCCCCGAAAAAGAGCTTTTCCTTGGAAAAGAGCTGCCCTGCAAGTGGAGAGGATTTATCAGCGTTATCTGAGCAGTCCGTGTGGAGAAGCCCTCGCGGTTTGGGATCGTCTCGGTGGGAGTGTCCCCGGAGCGGGCGGTGCGCGGGGCTCTGGCTCCATCTGGAGCTGATCCCCGGCATGGGAACACACTCGGCTGGCACCAACGCCCCCAGGGAACTGCGCAGGGCTCCCACTAATTAACAACTGATTGCTAATTGTCATTTCACCTTGTATAGACATGCTGGGAGAGCAGGGGGTGTTCAGCCTGGAGAAGGGAAGGGTCTGGGAGACCTCAGAGCCCTGGAAAGCTAAATTGTCCTTATCTGGGACAAGGGATGGAGAGATAAGACACAGTGAATGGGTTCCACTGCCAGAGGGCAGGGATGGGATATTGGGAGGGAATTGTTCCTTGGGAGGGTGGGCAGGCCCTGGCACAGCGTGCCCAGAGCAGCTGTGGCTGCCCCTGGATCCCTGGCAGTGCCCAAGGCCAGGCTGGATGGGGCTTGGAGCAGCCTGGGACAGTGGGAGGTCTCCCTATCATGGCAGGGGATTGGAATTACAGGTCTTTGAGTCTCTTCCCAACCCAAATCATTTGTGATTCCATAATAAATTGCAGCCCATCATTCCCCCTGCCTGGGCAGGGCCCCTGTTCTTACTGCAGTGCCTTGGCTCCCACCTGGGTCAGCTTTGACTGAATTTGGGCACCAAACCCAACTTCCCCAATGGGCTGAAGATGTATTTACTGGTTGAGAGGTGCCCTTTGCCTTTGCTGAGTAGCTGGGGATGGCTCAGAGTTTTTCCATGGAGTGTTTGGAGCGGGTGCTATGGGCTGAACACGGCCTAAAGCCCAAAGCTGTGTCAGGGCAGGTCACACCAAGGTTTCCTGACCTGCAGGTGACAGGGAGCTGAGGTCCATGGGGGACCCCGTGTGTCCTCACCCGTCGTGGCCAGGCTGGCATTGGCATCACCTCTGCAGTGCACCCAGTGTGCTGTGCGACTGGGGCTGTGGTAGGAAAAATCTGGGGGGAAATGACAGCTCTGAGCCCTCCTGGTGGCAACACTGAGGGAATGGAAAGCAGCAACCCCCCTGGCCCAGCCCCCTGAGCAAGGTGCTCCCCGCACATTTGTCCCCTCTGTAGGGCTTGGCAGTGACGATGGGCAGTTCCACCTTTCCTCCTGTCCCTCTTCTGCACCCCAAATGCTGAACCCCCCCTATTGTCCCAGATAACACTAAAAATTGAAGATTGTCTCCTCTCCTTGCCCCACATGGTGCCAAGCTGGGTTCCTGTCACTGTGCTGAGCTGTGAGGAGCCTGCAGATGGGAGGGAGGTGAGAGGCTCTGCAGTTTTGGGAGCCCTGCTCCATTTTCCAGCTTTTCCTGGGGCTCCCTGTGCAGTCCCATCCAGGTGTTCAGCAGCACCAGATGCCTCCTGGACCTGGCAGGGCTGATTGGGATGGAAGTTTCCAGTCATGACAAATCCCTGCTCAGAGCTGTCCTACTGTCCAAACAAACCCCCTTCCCGGGCTGATGCACCTGCTCCTGTCCCCCTCAGCACCTCCAGCTGTCCCGTGTCCCCAGGACCTTGGAGTGAGCAGCAATTTCTCACCACACCATCACCCTTTTCTGTCCACTTGGGTGTCCCCTCAGGTTTCTTGTCCCCCACCACCCTGCCAGTGGACCCCAGCAGTCCCCTGGAGACTGGACTCATCTGTCTCAGCTTTGGATCCCACAGCCCTTGCTTCATGTTCAGCCTTGCTAAGCTCCTCCATCTGGTTCAGGCCCCCCCAGGATGATGCTTTCCGAGGCATTAGCAGTGGATCCGATGATAGTGCCATCAGCAGATTTCCTGGCATCGGATTCCTCTGGAACATCTTTAACCCCAAACGGAGCACTCTGAGCCTTGCACCACCCCTGTGGTGCAGTGGGGCCCTCTGGCATTGACAATAACCCTGCAGTCTGACCCAAATCAGCCAAAGCCCTGCTTGGACCCTCCCCTCTCACTCCAGCTTACACTGGGAAATGCCAGCTTGGAAAACGCCATGTTTGGCCCATGCCACGCCCTGTGAGGAAGCTAAAAGTGACCCAAACCAATACCATTCTTTGGGCAGCACAGCAAGAATGGCCCAGTGCCAGTTTTGGGGTGAAACCCTTCCCTTCCATCCGCCTTCCTGACCTTGGTGGTGTCCTCAGTGTCGGACTGGGTGCTGGTCTCCTCGTAGAGATCGGACTCCTCGGAGGCGATGGGGACCTGCACCGTCAGGTTGGGGTTGTTGATGAAATTCATATGGTCCAGCTCATCCATGAAAATGTGCTCCTTGCCTGTGATGCCATCCAGGTACCCTGGCTTGGGCTCCAGGGCCGTGTCCACGTGGTTGAGCACGGAGTTGTCCCTTTTACTGGGGTCCTGCTCTTCCTCTGGTGCCACCTTCTTGCCCTTCCAGAGCCGGCGGAGCAGCGCGAGGAGCGTGGCCTTGGCGAAGGCGATGCCGCGGGTGATGCGGCCGATGGCGATCTGCAGGTTGTTCATCTCCCCGTCGTCGTCTGATGCCGCCAGGCTGTCAGCACTGAAGGAACTCAGCAGCAGAGCCAGGAACAGGTTTAGCACCTGGGGGGACAAACCAAATGCCAGCCCTGAGGTCCAGCAGGTCCTGAGCCTCAGGATTTCCCTCTGGAGCTGCAGGGATCGTTCATGGCTGTAGAGAAACTCCTTCATGGAGCATCTCATGGGCTCTGCCCTGCCCTCACCAGCTCTGGGGACTGCAGAGGTGCCAATCCCAGTTCCTGGAGGACATGGACATGCTCCTCCTCAAACCCCCTGGGCTCTGATGCCTTCAGCCTCACCCTGAGCTCCCACAGTCCTGCAGATCCCTCTGCAGGTCATGTCAGTCATGATTTCAGCTCCTCTCAAGCTCTGCTGTGCATTTATGAGTCTCTTCCTTTGGTCTCTTGGAGCTCCAGGAAACCCATGGGGGACTCCCCAAGCCTCTGGTGTTTCTCCCCACCTCCCCCAGGGATGCAACTCAGCTCTTGCGGCTGCCCCATCCCTAGAAGTGTCCAAGGCCAGGCTGGACAGGGCTTGGAGGAACCTGGGATAGTGGAAGGTGTCCTTGGCCATGGCAGGGGGCAGGGCTGAGTGCTCTTTAATGTCCCTTCCAACCCGAACCTGTCTGGGATTCCATGATTCTGTGATTATGTCCCTTCTCTCCCCAGAATGAAACCTCCTCCTTGTCCTCTCAGCTGCAGCTCTTCCTCTCCTGTTCCCTGGCTTTGGTAGCTCAGATGCCCAGCAAGCTCCTGAGGTCTCCCAACCTGGAGCCGTGGAGGAGCCTGAACCCCATCCCTGTGTCCCAGACACTGCTCTGCTCCATCAAAGCAATCTTTCAGCTCAGCACGAGCCAGTACATGCTCTGTATAACTCCAAGCATGGGCTCGTGTGCTTCTCCCTCTACTTCACCATCCCAAAACGTGACTGGACCCCACCACAGCCTCTCCTGGCACAGCTGGGGTTGCTGCCTGCCAGGAACCCGGAGCAGCTCGGGAGCGGAGGAGTGGGACAGGCACCCCCGTGAAGTGGAGCAGGGACAGACCCAGCACCCAGCTGTCGGTGTTAGTGCTGTGTCGTGCGGTGCCAGCAGTGCATCTGAGACGGGAATTAGCTGCTATCCAAGGACACTGCTGTTTTCACATGGCTCATGCCATGTGCCTTAAACCACATCTTTAAATAAATCCCCACAGGCCCCGCAGTTGAATGCCCCCGTTAGGTACCAGTTACAGTTAATGAGTGCCGCTAGCTCTGGCTTTGTCGGACAGGACTCTGTTACCTTGTCACCCGACTGACTTCCTCCCTTTTCCCTGAATAACCCCAAAGGAAATGCTCAAAGTGTTACTAAGAGCAAAAGATGGGTCACCTTCTTCCTGCACAAACACACACCTCCCTGCACGGGGATACTTGGAAGCCTCTGGGATGGGCTCCAGGACTCGGAAATACCTGAGGCGCGGCCAGGAGAGCCTAGCAGAGAGGAGGAGGAGGAGGGGGAGGAGGGGGAGAAG
>VXBU01002786.1:69449-109246 GCA_013400315.1 Bombycilla garrulus | reverse complement strand
GGATGGATGGATGGATGGATGGATGGATGGATGGATGGATGGATGGATGGATGGATGGATGGATGATGGATGGAGCTCTACCTCCATCCCTCATCAGGAGAGTGGGAAGTGGGAAATGGGGCAAGAAAGCTGGAAAAGGCAGCTTGAAGCTGAGCTCTTTTATCCCAGAGTTGCTCCTGCCTCTGCCTAAAGCCCATTTGTGTTTTCTGTGCCTCCTGGTCTGGATTCAGCTGGAGGTCCCTCAGGAATCACTTCTCCCCCTGTTTCACACAGAGCTGACACAGCCCATCCAAAGGGCCTGGGGAGGGAGGAGAAACCCTGCAACTCCAACCAGACCCTGCCCACGGGCACAGCCCTGTGGAAAAGCCGAGCTGGACAGAGGTGTCCCCACCCCATGGCCCCCAGCGAGGGTGCCCCAGCCCCCAGCCTCACCACGAGGTTCCCGATGACCATGACCATCATGAAGACGATGAGGCACATGGTCTGGCCGGCCACCTCCATGCAGTCCCACATGGTCTCGATCCACTCCCCGCAGAGGATGCGGAAGACGATGAGGAAGGAGTGGAAGAAGTCGTTCATGTGCCAGCGGGGCAGGGTGCAGTCCACGGAGATCTTGCACACGCACTCGATGTAGCTCTTGCCGAAGAGCTGCATCCCCACCACGGCGAAGATGAAGACGATGATGGCCAGAACCAGAGTGAGGTTGCCCAGGGCGCCCACGGAGTTGCCGATGATCTTTATGAGCATGTTGAGGGTAGGCCAGGACTTGGCCAGCTTGAAAACTCTCAGCTGCAGGGGACAAGGAGAGAAGGGAGATGGCTGGGGGTGTCATTGCCACAAGGTGCCAGCGGGGCTGTGACACTGCCATTTGACCCTGTTGGATCAAGGCAGGAGGGGTTGAACCCTCAGCAGCTCTGACTCCGACTTCCCTGAATAACTTGACTCATTCTTATCTTTCACAGGGGCCAAGTTGGTCCCTCCCAAGCTGAACCTCCACCATGAAGGAGGCTGAACAAGCCATCCCCAGCCTGTCCCTGTCACCGCCCAGGTGTCCCCTGGCACGTACCAGGCGGAAGGAGCGGAGGACAGAGAGCCCCTGCACGTTGGCCAAGCCCAGCTCCACCAGGCTCAGAGTGACGATGAAGCTGTCGAAGATGTTCCAGCCCTGCTGGAAATACTCGTACGGATCCAGAGCAATGAGCTTCAGGACCATCTCCGCTGTGAAGATCCCTGTGAAGACCTGTGGGAAGCAGCCCCCTTGATCACTTGTTCATAAACCAGTGCTGAGCTGTGGGGTGGGCAGCATCCCTCTTTTTTGGTATATTCCCAAAGCATTTCACCCTGTTATGGCCAGTCCCAGTTGGGAATGAGCTCCCCAGATGCTGGTGAAGCCAGACTGGGAATACTAGCGACCGATTACTCTGGAGGAACACAAAGGTGAGTTTTGGTAGCTGGAAATTAAAAAGAAAATTTCCTTGGCAAAGAGATGCCTTTGGAATGAGTGGGAAATCACAGATGCCCAGCACTGGGAACTGGGCTGCTACTGGGATGCCCCTGTCCCTCCCTGAGCCCTGTGATGGCTGAGCTGGATTTTACCCACTGCTCCTTTGCTGGGGCCACAACAGCACCTGCAGCATTGTGTCCCTGCAGAAGGGCTCAGCCAGGTGACAATCAGCATCCCTGCTGCAATTCCATGGCAGAGCACGTGCAGAGGGCCCGGTGACAGATTTGCCATGACTGGGGGTGGTGTTGGGACGTGTCTATCCCTCCCTGAGCCAGGAGGAGCAGCAGGGAGGCTGCTGCTCCTGCATCCCCAGGGATTTTCCCCACGTGTCCTTTGCACGGCAGGCCACAAACATCACTTGTCCTGCTCCTGCATCCCAGGGGATTGTCCCCATATGTCCTAGCATGCCAGCCCACAAATGTCCCCTGCCCTGTTCCTGCTCCAGTATCCAGGGGATGATCCCCACATGTCCCTTGCACGGTGGCCCGTAAAAATCCCCTGTGCTGCTCCTCCCAGCTGATCCCTGCCCTTGTCCTTTAACCCTGCGCTGGGACAGGCGGCAGCGCTGCAGCTCCCACCTCGGGCACGGGCAGGGGGAACCCCGGCTCAGCAGGATCTCCTCCGCCTGCTCCCATCCCCACCTGGCCCATCCCCAGCAGATCATTCCCCCGGCAGCCAGAATCCACTCCTGGCTCGAAGGAAGGGCTGGAGCCGCCTCAGCCCGGCCGTGCCTTGAGCACCGGCCCATTAATCCCCTTGTATTTCCTGAATGAAACCATAGCCAGTCCCGCCCACCCGGGGCAGCGGCGTCTGTCACTCCAGGGCTGCTTCCAGAGGCCCCGGCAGGTGCTGGAGCAGGGCAAAGTGGCAGCAGAGGAGGTGGGAGCTCTCCCATTCCTTAGTGCATTTCCCACCGCTGCCGGGGGCTCCCGGCCTTGTCCCACCAGCAGATCCATCCAGCTCAGAGCCATTTGTGGCCTGCTCTGAGCAGGAGCAGCCGCTAATTGCACCTATAAAATCAGGACAGCGGTGATTCCACTGGTCAAATCCCTGGTTATTATTAATTTTAATGCTACATTGTTGCTTCTTGCTCAGTGGGGACCTGCTTCCTGCTCAGTTTGTTCCCACAATCTGGAATAGCCTCTGCTCTGCCCTGTGGCCACCCAGCATTTCAGGGACAAGGTGGTGTCACCCAGGTGTGGCAGAAGGCTGCAATGCAGAGGGTGCCTCAGGATGCGCCATACCGGGCAGGGACTGCAGCAGGAGGGGAGCAGGGAATGATGGATCCTGATCCCAATGCCCTTGGTCTGGGCCACTCTAGAGCCCAGCCCTGTGTGGGGATGCTGTGAGCAGAGCCCTGCAGGGCTTTGTCAGCAGCTGGGATGTTTCACACAGCAGCAGAGGGGGTCTGCCCTGCACGATGGGGGGTGGGGATGCTGGGCTCCACAGCAGAGGGATGGAGCTCCCTACCAGGTTCCCCACGCTCAGCACGTTCTCAAACTCCTCTGTCATGGGGTAGTGCTCCATGGCCATGAAGAGAGTGTTGAGCACGATGCAGATGGTGATGCCCAGGTCCACGAAGGGGTCCATCACCACCAGCTTGACAAACTCCTTCAGCTTCACCCACGGAAGGCAGCAATTCCAGACCAGGAATGTGTGGGCGAATTTGTACCACCAGGGTGGGCATTTCTGGTGAGCTTCTTCCAGCTCTGAGGGTGGGAAAGGAAAAGCATGGGATTATCTTATCCTCACCTGGGTGGGCAAGTGCTGACCCTCAGAAGAAGTTCTCCTGAGGTCCTGGACCAGCTCTGGATGATCTGTGATTTTAATACATGGAATATCCTGAGCTGGAAGACATCCACAGGAATCATTGATCCAGCTCCTGTCCCTGCACAGACCCCCTGAGCAACCCCACCCTGTGCATCCCTGGCAGCGCTGTCCAAACTCTCCTGGAGCTCTGGCAGCCTCAGGGCTGTGCCCATTCCCTGGGAAGCCTGGGCAGTGCCAGCACCTCTGGGGGAAGAACCTTTCTCTGAGACCCATCCCAAATCCCTCTGGCTCAGCTCCAGCCGTTCCCTTGCCCTGTCCTTGGTTACAAGGAGCAGAGACCGGAGCTGCCCCTTGGGAGGAGCTGAGGTCTGACCTCGGGCTCATCTTCTCCAGCTGAGCAAACCAGTGACCTCAGCCACTCCTCATGTGGCTCCTCCAGATCCTTCATCCTCTTCTTAGCCCTCCTTTGAACACTTTCTAAAAGCTTTAGGTCTTTTTTGTAGTGTGGCACCAGAAAAAAATGCGGGGGGTAAAAGGAGGGGCCTTCCCATGCCCAGCCACAGAGATGTTGCAGCCCTGGCCCTCCAAACTGGAGAGGGATGGAAAGGCAGATCACACAGGCTACTGGCTCCAATCCTGCTCCCAGCCCCTGGGCAGGATTTGAGGTGTCCCTGCCACCCTGAGATTGCCAGGACATCCAAGGGGACCAGAGAGTTTGTGCTCATTCTTGGGGGGGACAGAGGATGTGAACTGCTGAGTTCGCGATGCTTTTTGCTGAAGCTGACACAGCAGCTTCTGGGAAGTTGGCTCTGGAGACTCCTTTAATCACCTGCAATCCCATTAATTTGTGTGAGATATTGGATTATTGCCTTCAGGCATCATCCCGGTGAGCTGGGATGAAAAGTCTGGCCTGAGCATCTGACCTTGTATGGAGATCCCAGGGCTGGAGCCATCTCTTGTGTGGGGCTGGAATTTGGGACAGCTACTGTCACCAATCCAGGCCCTGCAGCAGTGACCAGGACCCTCACCCAGTGGGACATACCTTCCACAGCGTTGGAGATGACGCTGATGGCACTTCCCACCCTCTTCTCCAGCCCCGGCCCGTCTTGGTTGCCCACAGTGAGGTGGTTGAGGTCTGGCTTCTCCAGCTCATAGGTGGGGTTGAACTGGGGTAGAGGAGGGAGGGATGCAGAGTTATTCCATGCTCTGAAAGGCAGAGCAGGCAGAAAACAGGGAATGGTCTGGAGAGACCTCTGGGTGCAAGGTGGGGACCCCAAAAAGGCTTGTAGGACCCAACCCACAGCAAGGTGAGCACAAGCCTGTCCCCCTCAGGGATGGCAGGGGCAGAGCTGGCACCTACGTCAATCACGGTGTCGGATCTCTGCAGGGTGATCTTGGGCACCACCTGCCCATTGCAGTCCTTGGCCTTGTCCTGGTCGCTGTTGAGGTCCGAGTCGTGCCCTTTCCCGGCCACGCTGCTGGGCAGGGAATCGCTGCTGGACGCGCGCTCCTGCAACTGCACAAGCCCGTCCCTTTCAGCCCCGTGGCCACAGCCGTGGGGACATCCCACTGTGCCCGAGGGCTCCAGGGGGTGGGAAAATCCCTGGAAATGGTGGATGGATGAGGCTTGGAGCAGCCTGGGGCAGGGAGAGGTGTCCCATGGCAGGAGTGGGACAGCATGAGCTTTCAGGTCCCTTCCAACCCAAGCCATTCTGGGATTTCCCTTTCCCTTTCCCTTTCCCTTTCCCTTTCCCTTTCCCTTTCCCTTTCCCCCCCTGCACTCAGCTCTCCACAGCTGAGTTAGATCTGTTTGGATTTGGTCAGGGAGAAGAATTCCAAAGGACAAAACTGAGCAAACCTTGCTTCTTCAAGAAGAAAACTTTGCCCTCTGCAATGAGCTCTCATCCAAAATGGCAAAGAAGCAAAATCCGCAAGACTCTTGCTGAAATGTGACCTCAGGACCTTTGCACTTGCACTAAATGTCCTCTTATCACATTTCCAATGCATGTAAACCTTTTGTTTGTCTTTTTCTTTCCAACAGTGCCATTAAAATTTGAAGTTCATTACACCCTCGTAGCACTGAGGATGCCATAGTGGAGTGGGTAATTCTCTGTTCTCACAGCACATTGCTAAAATCCAGGACGTTTTCCACCTTTAAGCAGGGGCTATTAAAGATCCAAGTCCCCATTTCTTGCGGGTGCTTTGCCCTCACTCTCAGCTTAATTCCCTCTGTGTTTTTCATTTCTCTCTGTGCCTCTAAAGGAAGACATCCCTTAACAAAGCCTTTGGGCACTTCCCTGGTTGATTTGCTCAGGGAAGGGGCCTCCCCAGCAGTCTGACCCAGCCCCAGAATCCTGGCTCAGACCCTTCCTGCAAACAGCAGCAGCCAGAGAGGAAAAGCCTCTTCCCATGGAATGCTGTAGCTCTGGACAGATAAGAGAAGAGAGATAAGAGGCTCTGGAGAGAGCCAAACATTGGTTTGTGTCTCTCTACAAGTGAGAGAGGTGGTGTCTTGCCCAGGCAGGGAGATTTTCAGGGATGTCTCCTGCAGATGTTGCTGGCATGGACTAAAATGATAATTAGAGCTGGAAAAAGGCTGGGCTGCAGCGCCAGAGGCTTTTGGGCATGTTTTTATAGGAATGTTGTACTGAAAAACATTCCCAAGGATGACAAAGGGGTGAAGGTAACATCCTGGGACCACAAAGGGACACCTCTTGTCCAGATTGTGTTTTGGCTAAGCCGGGCTGGAACAAATGATCCTGGAGGTCCCTTCCCATCGGGTATTTATGGAATCCCAGAGTGGTTTGGTTTGGAAAGGACCCAAAGACCATTAATTTCCAACCCTCCTTCAATGAGCATGGGCATTTCCACCATTCCAGGTTTCCTTTGCTCTCGTAAGGACACCAGAACCTCCCTGATGAGCCCCAGGGTGTCTCAAGCCCTTTGTTGTGTCTCCAAAGCCAAGGGTTTGTGACACATTGAGCTGTGCTGCAGCTGCCTCATCTTCCCTGAATGCCTCCTTTGTGCCCTGGTGACACTGAGCTGGGGTCCTGTCAGGCTTCCTGATGTGCTGCAGGAGATCCATTGGAATTTCTGAGACCTTTCATGTCCCTCACCTCCTCCTCCTCTCAAACAACACCTAATCCCTGTGCTACTCCTCTCTGCTGTCTCCTGGTGCTCTCTGGGCTGGGATTTGGATATGGAAATTTGATCTTTTCAGCCTATTTTGTCCCCACCCATAATTGTATCTCAGTTTTTTCATTCAGATGTGATGCCCGAAATAGTTACTCCATTTTTTCTTTACTTCCTATGGATGAAATGGAGTTTTTCTTTGGATTTTACACCATGCTTCTTGCTGCTGCCTCCATTTCCTCTCCCTATTCCCAAGACCACTCATTTTGGCTTCCACTCTTCCCACTCACCAGCCTTTCCTGCTCCTCTTGCTGCTTCTTCAGCTGCTCCATGAGCTGCTGGAATTCCTCCTCCTTCTGCTGCTCCTCCAGCATGGTGGCATCATTCTGCTCGGCATAAGCCATGGCCACCACGGCCAGGATGAGGTTGATGAGGTAGAAGGAGCCCAGGAAGATGATCACCACGAAGAAGATCATGTAGGTTTTCCCTGCTGCCCGCAATGTCTGTGGGAAGAGGTGGCAGGGGTGTCACTATATCACTTTGGTGACACTCCCGAGAGAAGGTGCTGCCCTGGGATACCCTCCTGGTTGTGGTAGGAGGGAAATATTTTGCTCCTGTTTCCTCCAAGGGTTGGTCATTGTCCAGTGGACCTTCCTGCAGGCCCTGGCACTGGGTTGGGACTGGTGGGAGGCAGGGAGGAGCCTTGGTTCCCAAGGTTCCCGAGGGCTGGGAGCGATGGAGGTGGGACCGATATTCCACCACTGACTCGCTTTGCTCAGCCCCCACCTTCTCAGGTCTCACCTTCATGCCAGCATGGTCCTTTTCTGACTCTGATTATTTGGGCAAACCTTTCCAGAGGTGTAGGATCCCTTTAACCTGGCCAGCCTCTGCAGCCGGGATCAGCTGGGGTTTGGTGGTATCTCCCTAGGAGACAACTCAATGAGGGGACGAGTGACCTGGCTTCTCCTCCTTATCCTGTCCCTCAGCTTGTGCCAGAGATCCTCTGGACAGTATCATAAATTCCTGATTTCCGTGATAGAGCTGAGAGCACCCTGGGAAATACACTGCACTCCCATGTTAGGCGAGCAGTAGAAGAGACCATCCCCATCTCCACTGATCCTGGCTGGATCCACAAACCTCAGGAAAAGGACCCACAGGCTTCCAGTCAGTGACTTTTCTCCCCAGGGGCAGCACAGAGACGAGAGGAATGCTTGCTCAGGGATGGAAGGGTGGTGCCTACCAGCTGGAAGAGGTTCTCCCAGTAGTCCTGGGTCATGAGGCGGAAGAGGGCCAGGAAGGCCCAGCTGAAGGTATCGTAGCTGGTGTAGCCATAGTTGGGGTTCCTCCCGGCCTTCATGCACTCATAGCCCTCGGGACACTTCCTGCCAAGGGGGCAGCGGGGATGAGACTCTGGCACAGCCCCACAGCCAAACCCATCCTGGTGGAGAGGGGGGCAGCAGGGGGACCCTCCCCTCCAGGGTGAAGCAGGTGGGGTGCCTGGACTGATTCCACCTGCCCTGTCTGAGACCTGACAGCCCCCAAAGCTGACACGGGCGGGATGCTCAGACTCAGACCCCTCCAGATGATAAATTTGGGGTGCTGAGCTGATTCCAACTGAAGTTGGTACAGCTGTGATGCCCAGACTGATACCCTCGAGCTGATACCATTGGGGTCTCTGACTCACACCCCCTCAGACTGATACCCTCAGGGTGCTCCAGCTGGTAGGCCCAAAGCTGGTACAGTTGGATCAATACCCCCTCATGCTGATACCAGTGGATTCCTGGACTGTTCCCTTGCAGAACCACATTTCCAGCCCCAGCCCTGTCCCATCCCAAGCACCAGGGGTCCTACGAGCTGTGTCAGCTCCCTGTCCCCTCCCAGGGATCCCGAGGGAGGGGGTCTCACCCAGCGTCGCTGCTGTTCCCGCAGAGCAGGGCATCGAGGGCTCCCTCCAGGAAGTAGTAATTGGCTTTGCAGGTGGGGAAAGAGCAAGGAAAATAAATACTTAAATAAATAAGCACAAATATTGATTTTCAAACTCTTGGGTGCAACTTGCTGTTGGGGAAGTTCCTTGAATCCCAGGGGAATTTGCTGACTCCCAGTGTCAGGCACGTGGGTATCTACTCTCTGTTGGCTTTGTTGTTTGTCTTGTCTCTGTCTCAAGGAGCTCCTGGGATTGTTTCATTAATCCAACCAGGTCCCTCCCAAGCCTGGAAAAAGCTCTGGATCTGGCCAGGGCCCAGCCACCTGGAAAATGGGTTAACATGAGGTCAAAGGATCAGGGCTGGCCTGTTTTCCTGGGAGATCAGGGCATTTGCAGGAGCACCAAGCATGGAGTCCCAGAAAAACCTGGGGACACGGCTCCTGCTCCATGGCCACAGCTTCTGCTGCTGCTCCCATCACTGGTGGGGACACCTCACAGACCAGGCGTCATTAAAACTCTTCCTTACGGCTCCACACAGATCCAGAGCCACAGGAGCTGCCGAGCAGTGCCACCACAGGTCACCTGCCCCAGGGACACAGAGGGGCACCTGCAGACACCCACACCTGGATATGGCAGAGAGCAGCTGGATCCAGTCCTGGACATCACCCAGCACAGCCCTCCCAGGACTTCTGGAACTTCCTGGATCCTCCCTGGCTCTGCCTGCCTTCTTGCCATGAGGCTTCTCTTTATCCTGTGTGGGCTCAGGGGGGAAATTTCCTGTTTGTGCAGTTCCGTGTTTTTGGTCTGGCCCCAGGAGCTGCTCTTTGCACAGAGCTCATCAGATCCTATGGATGGAACTTGCCCCCTACCAAAACATTCCTGTAACGAATGCTGGAGCTGATTGTTGGGCCAAGCAGCTCAGCTGAGACCCAGTCCGGCCTTCTGAGATCTGCTCAGTGTTCTGAATGAGATGTGAAGCATCCCTGTGGGGCACCCTGCCACCCTGCAGCTCTACCAGGTGGATTTGCTGAGATGTTTACATTTTCATGGACTTCAAAAACTCAGAACCAAAGAACAAACAAGAAACCCACCACTCTTTGGGCAAAATTTTCAAAGAAAGGGTAAGAAAGGAGCACCTTAGACCTTCCTGAGGACCTGGGCTGGTCCCATCTTTCTCTCTGGCTTTTGTGGTGCTGCATAAAGGGTTCATTGGGCACTGTGGTACCTGGGGAAGGATCCAAATAGTGAAAAGTGGGTTCAAAATATAATTCCTGCATCTTTTCCTCTGGTTTTCCACCCAAAGTTCCACCTGCTCCTCAAAGGATTTGATCTCCCTGCTGTGACCACTCCGATGGGACATTGGCCCTGACAATGGCCCAGCGAGAGAGATGGAGACACTGGTCCATGCAAACCTTCCTGTTCTGAAACCTTCCTGGAAGAGCTTAGCTTGCCCTCATTTTCTCTGTCCAGGGGGATTTGATCCCATCTGTCCCTTCTGTGAGCGTGCACAGCCTGTTCCACCCACCAGCCTTGGCAGGAAAATCCATGTGAGCAAGCCTTGGAGTGGCCAAGAGGAGCAGGAAATTGAGGAGCAAACCAGGATGAGGGGTCAGAGGAGAAGGGGCAGCAGGAGCTTTACCTTCATCGCTGATGTAGGCCTCAAAGTCAAAGGTGCTGTTGCTGGTGAAGTTCCCGGTGAAGTTCCCGGTGAAGTTACCAGTGAAGTTCCCGGTGAAGTCATCCATGAAGTCGTAGAAGGTTGAGTTGACCAAGGTGTTGTTGTCCAGCCCCAAATCCTCCAGGAAGGTGCTGTTGGGGGGAGGCCAGCGCACACACTTCTGCCGGAGGTTGCCCATGAACAGCTGGAGGCCAATGAGGGCAAAGACACTCAGGCAGAAAACCGTGAGGATCATCACATCCGAGAGCTTTTTCACCGACTGGATCAGAGCCCCCACGATCGTCTTCAGCCCTGGGGGGAAGCATCGCTGCTGAGCTGATTGCTGATTGCTCATTTGTTAATTGTGGGGAGCAGGCTGTGGTGTCCCCAAGAGGTGCTGGCCGTGGTGGGGATGGTGTCACCACCGAGTTCAGGCCCCAGCTCTGTGCTCACATCACATCCCAGCTCTGTCCCCACACGTGGCTGGGCCCGCCAGAACAGCACCCTTAGTGCTGGTGACTTCCCCATTTCAGCCTTGGGTTATCCAAACCAAAGCCCACCCCAGACTGGCAGCCATCAATTCCTTTGGATTTTCTTTTTTCCCTAAATTCCACAATCTTGACATTTTTTGTACTAAACCACTGGAGTGAAGCACTTTAGAGTGGAACATGGAGTAGCTCTTTGCTGGCCCGGCTGGATGATGCTGTAATGAGGGCACAGCTCCAGAAAACCCTCTGTGGTGTAACTGCTGTCCCTGGGTGGTTGGGAGCCCAGCCAGACCCCTCATCCTGATCCCTTCAAGCTGGAAAATCCCTAGTGCGCCCAAGTGAAGGTGACAAAGTGACATCTGCATCTGGATTAACTCAGCTCTCCCCCCAGCATCACCGTTCCCCCCCAGAGGAGGGTCATCCGAGGTCCTCTGGGGGATTTTTCCATGGAGGATGGAGTTCCTACAAGCTGAGGTCTACATGAATGGTGGGCAGTGCTGACACATCCCAATGTTCATTGTCAGGGCTCCTCTGAGCCCAGAGCTTTCTCACATGGATAAATTCTCCAAGGAAATGATTTTTAGCCCTGTCCACCTGCCAGTTCCTCATTCCCCAAACTATTTAGGTAAAATCCTATTCTCCAAGGGCCTGACCAAGGTCAGATGTTCTAAACCAGCTTATTTTTGCCACTGCTATTTCTGCAGAGCCCCTGGGGATGTCGTTCCAGAAAGAAGTGGCCGTTTACATTTTGCTTAATGCAATTTTTAGCCTGTTTGGTGAAGGAAAAAACATTCAAATGTGAACCCTCATGATCTGGAGCCTGCAGGGACACCGCAAGGATTTATTCACCACAAAGAATTTTCATTTTCAGTTCAATCTCACACTTCAGATTTCTGTGTGCTTGCACCAGGTGTTGAAAGCACAGTGTTGAAGTGGTATCAAATTTGGAAATCAGCAATCAGAGGGATTTGATAAGGTGCTTGTCACATGAGTCTGGATGCTTCAGGTGATGTTAAACCAATAACTGCTAAATATCTCAGCTTCAGCACCAGAACAGCCAACAGTGGGCACAAAACTGAGTCCATAGCTTCAAAAATTGAGAGATTTGGTTTATCAAACCCATAAATCCACTGGCAGCACAAATTCCCTTAATTCATCTCCAAGGAGTCTTAAAAAGACATCTGCCTCTTCAGGGGCTGCCAAACAACCTGATGAGTGCAGCTGATTTCAAGATGTAAAATCAGCGGGACCTGACCCAAAAGCCGAATTACGTACAAAATTTATTGAATACCTCATTTCCTCCATTTTCTCTTGGAGCTGCCAAAAGAATCAGGAATTGCTGGGAACAGTGGGAATACCTGGGCTCAGGGAAAGGCATGGAGGGGACGCCCCTTCTCTAAGTCCCACCTGGTATCACCGTGATGGTTTTCAAGGCACGGAGGACACGGAAGGTCCTGAGAGCGGAGATGTTCCCCAGGTCCACAAACTCGGTAATGTAGCTGTGGGACAGGAGAGAGGAGCGCTCCAGGGGCTTCGCCTCATTCTTCTAAATTTCCCTCCTGTCCTCCCCATCCCACCGGACTCACGCCATGGAGATGACCATGAAGTCCAGCCAGTTCCACGGGTCACGCAGGAATGTGAAGTCGTCGATGCAGAAGCCTCTCGACAGGATCTTGATGAGAGACTCGAAGGTGTAGATCCCAGTGAAGGCGTATCTGAAACAGGACTGGTCACTCGGGAGACACTTGCCTGGGCCCAAGGTTTTATCCACCCCTCCCAGGGGGAATATCTTGATGAGCTGAGTTTGGGAGCTGGTGGGTTTTTGGGGTGCTTCAGCCCTGGGAGAGGTTTTTACCTCACCTCGTAAGGTGGGCTGGGACACCTCGAGGTACCAATCCCTCTGGTGACCGTTCTGGAACACCTCTGTCCCTGCTGATGTCCCACCAGCCCCAGGCTCTCTGGAAAGCCCTGCTGAGACCTGACTGTGCAAAACCACAGCAGAAAATGCCAGATTTTCCCTCTCCCCTGGGTTGTCTGTGGTCCCTGGACAGGTGGATCAGCTCGGCCTCTCCAGACTGATAGTGCCGACCCAGCCCAGCCCAGCCTGCTCTTCAGGGCTCTCCAGACATGGGGACCCCACCAGATTTTGGGCAGCTCTGAAACATTCCTACTCTTCAATGCCCTATGAGAGTGTGGACGTCCCTTCTGAGGGCCACTGGCACCTGCCCTGACACCTGTCCTGCCCTGGAGGGTGCCTGGGTCCCCACCCCCTCTCTCTGCCTTGAGAGCCATTGCCAGGCCGGGCCGTCCCCGTGGCCGGGGGAGCTCTCAGGACTCACTCCACGTTCTTGGACCACGCCGGGGGGTTGCTCAGTGTCATAAACACGCAGTTGGTTAAAATGGTGATCATGATGAACATGCTGAATAATTTAAAACCTGGTCAAGGACAAGTGCTCTGGATGGTGCCTGGATCCCTCCTTCCCACAGTCAGGAAGCCAAGTGTCCATGTTCCTCTTGTCCTGGCTGCTGCCTTGGTCCCTCACCCTGCCCTGCCCCTCCCGCTGCTCACCTGCCTCACTCCTGTGCTCACACTTCCTCTTTTCCCCTCTGCTCCCGTGCATGGTCCCAGCCCCTTCCCCTCCTTTTTGCTCCTCTTCCCAGCTCTGTGCTTCTGGCTCTGTCTCCCTTTCTGTCGCCTGTGCTCCTTCCTGTCCATCACCTTGGGATACAGCTTTCCCTTCCTTTTGTTGTCTCTACACACCTCAAAAACTTCAACCTCTTTCTAGAAAGCTCCAGCTCTTAGGCTTAGACCCCTCTGCCACAAAACCTCCCTGTTTTCCTCCTCTCTTATGGTCATGAACCCCCACTTCCTCCAGAGGTCTGCTGGGATCGCTCTCACCCACCCTGCAATGCCCCTCGTGCTCTTAGGCTCCTTTCCTGCCTTTCCCTCTCTGTCCTGGTTCCTCTGCTTCCCTTTCCCAAAGCCTCCTTGGAGCTCCCCTGCTCACCCACTTCCCACTGGGACCAGATCCCCTGACCCATGAACATTTCCCTTCCTTTCCAAGTCTCCCAAGACCTCAAAACCCTTCAACCTTCTCTCTAGGAAGCTTCACCACTTGGGCTTTTCCCTTCTCCATCCAAATTGATTCCTCTCTTCTCCAATCAAGAGCGAGCTCTTGGTGCCACCAAGGTGCCCATCAAGCACCTGCTCCTTGGACTAAAGCTCTGGGCAGCAGGTCCTGGCTGTGCTGGGGGCCCAGGAGATTTCCTTGCCACCCCATCATGAACCCCTTCCCTTGTCCCTCTGCTGGGGCTTGGTGTTTGGACTCTGAACAGCTGGGTTTGACCTGGCCATGGAGCAGCGTCCCAGAGATCAAGGATATGAATGGATGAGGACTTTGATGGCTCCTCTGCGGATGGGGTGGAAGGGCCCCAGCATGTAGAGGGCAGGGGTGGCCGAGAAGCGGAAGATGGACTTGCCCTTGTTGAGGACTATGAACGTCTGTGGAGAAAGAGAGAAGGGGGGTTAGTCCTTCTGCACCCCTAAAACACCACGGACCAAGGGCTGCCTTCAGAGGGGAGATCTCTCTGCATGTTTGGAGCTCCAAAGGCTCGGAGATGCTCTCTGCTTTGGAAGAGAAGCAGTCACAGCAGCCTGGGGTGGTGGATCATCAGGATGGGCTCAGGTAAACACGGTGGAAAGCACAGGAGGTCCCTGCTTGGGTCTTTTGCTTGGGACTTACATGTAAGGCCAAGCCTACCATGGGCAGAGCTCTGGCCCTCACCTTCTTGTCCTTGTAGAAAGGGTCCAGGTCCTCCAGGGGGGTCCCGATGAGCTCCAAGGGGGGGTCACCATAGATGAGGGGCAGGTTCTTGCCAGCTTCCAGGTCACTGCTGGGCTTGACCTCCTCTTCCTCGGGCATCTCCACGTGCTGCCGCTTTATCCGGAGTGCCTCGGCCTCGGCCATGCGCTGCTCGATGGCGGCCAGCGAGGCCGGGGTGAAGGGGCGCAGGTTCTCGGGGCCCGGGATGTGCGGCAGGCCGGCCATCCTCTCATTCTGCTTCCGGGCCACCCGTGCCCAGCCTGCGGGGACAAGGGGCTGAAAGACCAGCTGGGGACATCTTGGGGGCATTTGGTAGCAGAACTCAGCGGGGTATGAGCGAAGGGGTTTATGGCAGAAATACTGAGCTCACTGGACAGGTTATCGTGCATGGATCACAGCCCGTGTGTTCCTGCTCTTCCCACACCCCCATTCCTGTTTGGAGCTGGGAACCTCAGTCTGGAGGAGGCTCAGGGGGACCCTGTGGCTCTGCGCAGCTCCCTGACAGGAGGGGACAGCCAGGGGTGGGTTGGGCTCTGCTCCCAGGGAACAGGGACAGGACAGGGGGACACAACCTTGAGCTGCACCAGGTGAAGTTTTGGCGGGACATCAAGATAAGGTTTTCCCAGAAAGATTGGGCATTGGAAAGGGCTGCCTAGGGAGGTAGTGGAGTCACTGTCCCTGGAAGGGTTTAAGGAAAGCCTGGATGTGGCACTGAGTGCCATGGTCTGGGTGACAAGGGGGTGTTGGGTCATGGATTGGACTTAAACATCTCAAGGTGATTTCCAACCTCAAAATTCTGTGATTCTGCGGTTCTTTGATTCTGCCTCCACTCAGGAGGCACCCTGAGACACTCGGTGTCCCTGTCACCATCTGGCTGTGTCAGACACACAATTTCACAACCCAAACATGGTGTTTCAACACGACCAAACACCTTGGGAAGCAGCGGCATCAACAACCTCGCTCCTGCAGCTCCTGCAAGGAGCCTGCGGTGCCCTAAGCAAGAGCTGCCTCAGCCAGAGGAGCTGGGCCCTGCAGGACCATGGCCCTGGCACAGCTCCCAGCCGTGGGAAGCACGAGGAACCTGCCCTGCTGGGTGGCTCTGCTCCCAGGAAGAGTCAAAGGCTTATCCTGAGCCAACCAGTGGAGCAGTAATTGCCCCTTTGAGTGTTGCAGGGATCAGGTAATATTCCCAGAAGGAATAGGGCGGGTGGGTTAGGAGGGGTAAGGATTTCTGCTGCACAAAAAGGGTTGAAGAGAGGGAAGTGTGGAGAGAAGTGGCTGTGCCTGGGGGAAGAGGCTGCCGTGCCCTGGAAGAGGTGGGGATGCTGGCAGAGGCTCCCCAACACCACAGAGGTTCCTGCTTTGAGCCCCTGTGCCTTGATAATGTCCCATAAGCACAGATTGTGTGGGATATGAGCCCAGCATTCCATAAAACTCGACCCTGCTTCTCAAGGATACCGGGACAGCTGTGCCTCTGTGCCTCACCCTCCCAAACCAAGCATCCCACTCCCAACCCAAAACTTTCTGTGATGCTTCCAAGCACCTGCCCCCAAAAAACCTTCAGGATTGATACTCCTCACAGCCCCAGCCTTGCTTGCTGAGAGCTGGAAACCCTCAGCCCTTTAGGATTAGGAAGAACTGGACATTTACAGCCCTGATGGGAAAAGAAGCTGGAAATGGAGCTGGGAAGGGGCTCAGCTTGGAGAAAAGGAGGCTCAGGGGGAACCTTGTGGCTCTGCACAACTCCCTGACAGGAGGGGACAGCCGGGGGATCGGGCTGTGCTCCCAGGGAACAGGGACAGGAGAGGGAATGGCTGGGGGAGGTTTAAATAGGGTGTTAGGAAAATTTCTTCACTGAAAAGTTGGCCAGACTTTGGAACAGGCCACCCAGGGCAGGGGTGGAGTCCCCATCCCTGGAGGGGTTTAACAACCCTGTGGATGTGGCACCTGGGGACAGGGGCCAGTGGTGGCCTTTGCAGTGCTGGGGGAACAGCTGGGCTTGATGATCTCCGAGGGCTTTTTCAACCTGAAGAATTCTCTGACTCTACC
Organism: Bombycilla garrulus; assembly: GCA_013400315.1. Classification (NCBI taxonomy): domain Eukaryota; kingdom Metazoa; phylum Chordata; class Aves; order Passeriformes; family Bombycillidae; genus Bombycilla; species Bombycilla garrulus. The sequence continues at coordinate 92,898 of VXBU01002786.1, read as the reverse complement.
TGTTTTAGGGAGAGTTTTGTCCTTGCTGAAGAGATCATTTAATGGAACAAACTGAGTCACATCACTGCAAAGTGGAGTCCAGCTCCAGCCCAACCTGTGGCCCCAACTGCTGCAAAACAGAGCCCAGAGCAGGTTCCCCATGGGAGGGGGAATGGACCCCAGAGGTGGGACCTCATCTAAGCAAACAAAAAGGGAATTTTGGGCCCCAGGTGTCTCTGTGAGGGGACAATGCCCGGGCAGGGGGCAGAGGTGCCACCAGTGTTGCTTCTCATGGAGTTACTCTGGACTTAAACCCAGTTCCTGCTCCATCTGAGCAGCTCTGGAACCTTCCCCTCGATAACAGGGAGCTCAAAAAAGCCAAAAAGCACAGAGCTGTGTCTGATTTTATCACCCCAAATCCCATGATTCGGAATCAATGCACCGGTGCAGGGATCACACAACACCTCAGCTGGGAATGGGTCCGTCGGGATCACCAGAGGGAGCAGCACCCGCGCTCCAGCAGGGCCCCCAGTGCCCATGGGGGACCTTCCCGCCTCATCTCTGGGGATTCAGAGGAGCTCGTCACTTTGGGCAGCCTCAGTTTCCCTGGAAACGGGGATTTGCAGAACTGTCGGCACCAGCCTGTGCCGCGGGCGGTGCCGGAGCGCTGCGGTTCCACCCTTGGTGCAGGGGCGCTGCCTTGGCCATGTTTTCCCCGGGCGCTGCCGCTGCGGTCCCCCAGGTCCCTCTGCCTTCAGCTGCCACCAGCGATCAGCGCCGGGCTCAGGTTTCTGCAGCCCCATGACTCTGCTCATTCCTGTCCCGCCGGGAGCCGAGCGAGCAGCCCCAGCTCTGCTCCTGCCCTGCTCGGCTGGAGCCACCGAGCCGCTCCCCAGCCGATGGAGCACGCCTGGCAGCCACCGAGGGAGATGCTGGGGCAGGGCAGCACTGCCTGGGGTAACACTGGGAGGCTCAAAGGGGGCGTTGTCCCTGGCATGGGAATTCTTTGTGGCTTTTTGGGGTCTTTTGCAGCTCCTGGTCCTGCTCAGAGCCCTTTGGGGCCACCCAGAGACGATGGGATGGTTCCAGGAAGCAGGAGCAGGACTAGTCCCACGTCCACATCCCACACACCACCGTTGGGAGGCCACCCGCACCTCTGGTTACTTCCCAAACCCAGAACCAAAGTCAAGCCCTCTGTGAGGGCTCACCCCTCTGTCCCCAGTGAGCCCAGTCCCACACCAGGGGAATGGGTGGGGCATAGGGTGGGGTTTGTGGCCGGTTCCCACCAGCCCAGGTGAAGGGTCCTACCCTGGGGCAGCCCCCTGGCCATGGGAACGGGAGGAGCAGCCCCTGCCCTGGGCCTGGCACATCCTGACCCATTTTTAACAGCTCCTATAAATAACCCAGATCAAACTCTTTGCACCTCCATAGGTAAAGGCAGTTCAGGCAGTGACAGGTGCTGCCCTGGGCACAAATCACTCATGAGCTCCCTCGGGGCTCTGGCCCAGCCCTCCAGGACCTGAGTCCTCCAAGTGTCCCTGATTAAGGAAGATCCCTGCCCCATCATCCTTTCTGCTGGGAAATCAATCACTTAAAATGTCTCTACAGAGCTCTGATTTATTTGCTTAAATTTTGGCCACACAGTTAAGCTGAACGGCTCCTTTTTGCTGTGGCACAGGTGAACTGCAGCTTTGGGACACTGCCCGTGGTGTGTCCTTGATGAGCATCTCAGCCCCCAGTCCCTGCATCAGGAATTGCCAGCAGGGACCCGGGAGCAGCCCTTGGCTCAGGAGGGCCTGGGCTGCACTTGGAGAGAAATTCAGTTCCTTCAGATATTTTTGTTGCTCTGAGGGCACACAAAGGAATCAGGCTCCAAAATAACAGGACTGCTTTGGGAGCTCCCAGGGATGCTGTCTAAGAGGTTCTGTATAACAGGGTGGCAGGTCCCGTCTGAGGCTGCTGGAAAAGTCTCCCCATCCAGGCACTTCACTCTGCCCAGAAAATATCCTCCCATGGGCTGAGGAAGAGGAGGGAGGACATTCTTGGTTCTGGGGGATGCAGGGGCTTGGGACCTCCCCGCACCTGCCTGACCCAGGCTCCAGCTTTCCCTCCCTGAGGCATTTTTCTGGGGATCACCTGCAAACCTGGAGGCTCCTGGGCTCTGGGGGAGCATCTGCAGCCCTGGATTTCCCCTGGAATCAGCCCAGGGTGATGCCATTTCCCCCACACACTCAGGGCTGGGTTACTGAGGGCGGGCACACTGGGGCTGTGCCAAGGGTGGGCGCTGCTCCTGGGAGATCCCAGCCCTGTGGGCATCGCCAGCAGCAGTGGATGCCCTGAGCGTTCAAGCACAGCTCGAGGAGCTGCCATGACCTGCTCTAAGAGGAGCTCTCCTGTAAACCTGCCCTGCAAGGTTCATCCTCTTGAGACACCCTGGAAAAAGCCCTGCAGAGCCCAACTGGGACACGGGTCCAAGAGAGAAACCGCCCAGAACGGGCCCAAGCAGGTGTCAATCAGCCTCACTCAGCAGGAACAGCAGAGCCAGGCCTGGAGCCCTGCAGCAGGGATTAGTGTGGGACAAGGGACTCGTGTGACCAGTGACTGGGGCAGTGAGGGCACTCAGGGGCTGTGTTAGCACCCAGCGCTCAGGAAACCAGAGCCTGTCACAGCCTAGCCCTGGCACAATCCTGCAGCACCCCTTCCATGCTCCCAGAACCTCCCGGAGCTCCCCTTCCACCCCAGCAGTGCCCAGGGCTGGTGCCCAGTGGAAAATCCCTCCCTCTGCGCCCCGCTCATCCCGGCAGGGACCGGCTGGGGCGGGGTGGGGCAGCAGGGCCCAGCTGGTCCCGCAGGCTTTGGGGCTGAGTCACAGCCCAGCCCCGGGAGCTCGGGGATGTCCCCAGCGTGTCCATGGACACTGCCTCCCTCCCCTGAAAATCCTGCTCCTCCAGGAGCAGCTTTGCCTCCTGGGCTGCATTCCCTGGGCAGCAGGGAAAGGGAGGGTGGGGATTCTGCATCCACCCCCGATGTCAGAGGGTGTGGGGCGAGTCCAGAGGAGGCCACGGAGCCGCTCTGGAGCCAGGTTGGGAGAGCTGGGAATGTTTATCTGGAGAGGAAAAGCTCCAGGGAGAGCTCAGAGCCCCTGGCAGGGCCTGAAGGGGCTCCAGGAGAGCTGGAGAGGGACTGGGGACAAGGGATGGAGGGACAGGACACAGGGAATGGATCTCAGTGCCAGAGGGCAGGGATGGATGGGATATTGGGAAGGAATTGTTCCCTGGGAGGGTGGACAGGCCCTGGCACAGGGTGCCCAGAGCAGCTGTGGCTGCCCCTGGATCCCTGGCAGTGCCCAAGGCCAGGCTGGACAGGGGTTGGAGCAGCCTGGGACAGTGGGAGGTCTCCCTGCCCATGGCACAGGGGTAGAATTAAATGGTTTTTAAATTTTTAAGTGGTTAAATTAAATTATTTTTAAGGTTCCTTTTGACCCATGACCCCTTTCAATTATTCTCAGACCCCTGAGCCATTCCCAACCCTGCTCTCCCAACCCTGCTGTGTGTCCATGAAACCCCCTCCCCACCCCTGCATGCACTGAATAGGTTTTAAAAAACCACCAAATTCCATGGATTAGGCTGCCAGGAATACACAAATTTGCTCCAAACCCAGGCAGAGCACCACGAGCCTGCAGGGTGACAGAAGCTGTGTTGGAAAGTCTGATGGCTGCAGAAAACCCTCCTGATGTGGTCCTAGAGATGCCACAGGCTGAAAAAGTCTTATGGGGTGTTTATTAATTTAATTCCCACTGTATTTCCCACAAGTTTTAGGAAAAAACTTGGGAAGATTGAAAGAATCTGATGAGAAATGGATTTTTTTTATCCACAAGTGGCACAGGGGGTGGAGAACTTCAAGCCTGCAGGTGGAGGAGATTCACCTCAGGTCCTGCAGATTTCCCAGGGGCTGGGCAGGGCACTGGGATTTTCAGGATTATGGGAGTTTCTCTCAGGAACTTGGATAAGCACCCTCAGTTGTGCCAGACAAAACCAACCATTTCATGAATAAATTTACATCCCTTTCTGTGCCATTGAAGACTTTGGTGCTTCTATTCCTGCAAAAATTGAGATCCATAATTCTATGCTGTATCTCCATTGCAAAAAAACATCTGGAAAGATACAGGAAATCTCCAGAATTTCCTTTTACACACAAATGGCTCTTAGGATGCTGCTGTGGGATTCTGGAATTCTGCCACCACGGTGGTGCTGGAAACTCGTTATGTTTTTAGGCTGCTTTAAAGGCAGAGGGTGGGTGATTTTCACAAGAAAACAACACCATTAAGAAAATTAGGTCACCCCAAGCCTTTTCCCACTCTATTTTAAAATAATGGTGGGCTCAGAAGACTTAGAGAATGAGAATTTTTTTTTTTTTCCAGCATTATCCTTTGAATTCCAGATGTTTTTAAGCACTCAGCGGGCCTGTGTGGCTCAGCCACCTCTCGCACTGGTGGCTCCCATGAGTGACACATCCCCAGTACTAGTTCCTGTCAGCACCAGGGCTCTTTGCCCTGTTCTGGGTGGGGTTTGTTGCTCTGCCTGCAGCGTGGCCCAAACCAAGCGTGCCAGCAGGAATGTGGGATGTTTCCAAGCGCATCCATCACCCCGGGGCCGCCTGGAATCCGTCCTGCACCCAGCCAAAGGGAAAGTCAGCTCAAAGCCCTTGGGAAATTATTCCAGAGCCAGCCCAACATTGCTGGATGCCTTTTTCCAGCCAGAGCAGGGACACTGAGATGCCGCAGCAGCTCCTGCTCCTCAGGTGCCACCACAGTCCCCCAGCCAAGGCCACTGTGTGTCACCCTCAGGTCACCCAGGGCAGCAGCCCAGGGGGCTGAGGTGGCTGCGTGGGCTGGGGAGGGACTGGGGACAAGGACTGGAGCAACAGGACACAGGGAATGGATCCCACTGCCAGAGGGCAGGGATGGATGGGATATTGGGAAGGAATTCCTCCCTGTGAGTGCAGTGAGGGGCTGGAATGGAATGCCCAGAGCAGCTGTGGCTGCCCCTGGATCCCTGGCAGTGCCCAAGGCCAGGTTGGGCAGGGCTTGGAGCAGCCTGGGACAGTGGGAGGTGTCCCTGCCATGGAATGGGATGAGCTTTAAGGTCTTTCCAACCCAAACCATTCCCTAATATTGATATATTCCCTGATATACCCAAACCATAATCCTGATTTTAAGCACAGGGAGAATGAATTCCCTGCTAAGGAAAAGATGCAACTCTGCTGCTTCTTGCCTGTCTCAAGCAAAGAGGAGCCCTCCCAACACTCTCCATCCTTTTCCTGGCAACAGCCAACCTGCTCCAGCCTCGGGCTGCCCTGGGACAAGGACACCCAGCAGCTGTACTGGCGCTGGGGGATTTCCATGGGGCAGGATGGATGCACAATTCCCTTGGAATCGTGTCCCATTCCTACAGCTCCTTCCCTGGGCTCTGCACTGCTTCTGGTGCTCTGCACCTGCCAAAATCTGTGCTACTCCCTCCTCCAGCTCCTTGCAAAGCTGAATCCATCCCGGTACTGCCTTCCTTTGGGGAGCCAAATCAGTGCTGAGCCTCCAACAGAGCACAGCTCCTGCAGGGAGATCAACCCCAAAAATCCAGCCCTGCAGAGGCACCTCCGCTCCCGCACCAGCATCCAAACCACGTGGGAATGAATTCCCTGCAATTACCGGACCGCTGCTGCCCCGGAGCTCCTGGGGCTCGGTGCCCTGAGGCTGTACCTGCTGTGCTCAGGGCGGGGGCGGACACGCAACCCGGAGCTGTGAAATCCTGGGATACTCTCCCCGGCCACAGATGGAAATAGGAGGTTGCACCATCCTGCAGCCACGCACGGAGCCGTTCCTGCCTGGAGCCGGGGATGCCACCCCATCCCCACTCCTGCTGTCGCTGCCGGGGGACGCGGCATTGCTGGAAAGGGGACACCGGGCTGGGTGGCGGCTCGGGGTTATTTTGGGGGGTTGGCAGTGCTGAGGCTTGAGCAGCCAGGGAAGGGTTAACGTAGGGACCCGGCGCTTGCCCATTGCCCACCCTGCACTCGGGTGTCATCCAGAGCTGCGGCTCCTCCCTGCCAGCAGCTCCCGTGTCAGGCTTGGAAAAGATCTGAGTCGTGCTGGGAAGGCAGCGAGGGGACAGCGAGGGGATAGTGAGGGGACAGCGTGGGGGAAGGGAGTGACCCGCTGCCCCCAGACGGGCTCGGGGGCACGGGGGGGCAGGGACGTGCCCATCTCTGGGGGATGCCAGGAGAGACAGCAGCTCCTGCAGGGATCCCCAGCACAGCACCAGGAGCGGGTCCCAGAGCCGCCGCTCCCGTGGGATTTGCGGTACTGGGGGCTTGGGGATGCTCCTTTTCCCACGGCAGCCTCTGGATCCCAACGCCCTGACCAGACCCTGCAGACCAGGAGCAGCATGGGGCACCTGGAGCTGTCACAGGTGCTGAGCCTCACAGCCCGGGGGATCCCAGTCAGATCCACCTGGAAATACAGGAGGGGGACCCAAAGACCTTTCCAGGGATTTATGGATCCCGAGAGGGAGGCAGTGGGACCGGCACAGGCACAGAGACTGAACATCATTCCGGCTCTCTCCGAAGCTAAACTGGGATTTTTTCCCTCACCACTTCCCAAAGCATCCACCACCTTCTCCCCTTTCTCCCCTGCACAGAAACCACCTCATTAATCCAACCTGCTGCAGACAGAACCTCGTTAATCCAACCTGCTGCAAACAGAAACGGCGCTGGGTATCTCCTCATGGCTCTGCTGCTCACTCTCCTACCCCAAATCCAGCAAATTTCCCTGAGTGGAGCTGGTGCTGCCCAAGGGACTCCACAGAGCCCTTTTGCCTGAACTGGACCCTTCTGCACACATCAAAAAATAGAAAATGCTATTTAAATATTAGCACAGCAGAGTCAAGGCAGGACTTTGTGCTCGTTAATCTGTTCCTGTAAATATGCTCTTTCCCCCTCAAGCCATTATAAATCCAGCATTTTCCCTGGAAAGGACCGGAGGGAGCAGCTCCAGTGATGCATCAACCCATCCAGGATCTCCCCGGGATAATGGGACTGACTGGGATGTCCTGCTGTCCCCAGGGCTTTATGGAATTGTTGTCCCTTGCTGGCAGCCGCAGTTCCATCCTTCACCTGCCTCGGGCTGATCCCTGACGGCTCCATCAGAGCCCCTGAGGGCAGGGGAGGAAATGCTTGTGCTCCTCGGCAAACGTCCCTCTGCAGCGCCCCGGGAATGGGGTANTGGGGGAACAGGGAAATAGGGGAATGGGGGGAATGGGGGAACAGGGGAAATGGGGAGAATGGGGGAAATGGGGGAATGGAAGGAATGGGGGAATGGGAGGAATGGGGGGAATGGGAGGAATGGGTGAATGGGGGCTGACTGCCCCTGGATAAACCCCAAATGGCTCTAGGGGTGCACAGCAGGCCCTGCCTGTGCAGTGACTGATGGGAGCTGACACAGGGGGGATACAGCAGCCAAAATTCCCAAACTGAATCCCAGCCTGGCACCCCCTGATTCCCATGGGGGATCCAGCACTGAGCCCCAGCCTGGGCTCACCCTGACACCCTTTTTCCGTTGCCTGTGTGCCCACAGCCCCAGTGTGGGAACTGCCTCCCATTCCCTGCCACGCCATCCCTGACATTCCCGCACGGCTTGGGGGGTCCCACCTCCTCCCCTCTGCTCTCAGGGTCCCTCCCTGCTGCCCCACGGGGGACAGGGGCTCTGCAGGGACAGGGCCCTTCCCGAAAGGAGACATTGGGAGCACCCGCAGACCTTTCCTGCAACCTTGGCTTGCCAAGGCCAAGGGGTTTATATTTAGACCTCAGGAGAAGCCAGGAGAAAGGAGCCTTGCGACTTGTGAGCCCTGCCTGTGGCTCCTTTACTGCCGCGGGTAAGGTGGCTCGGGAAGCCATTGCCCGCCACGTCCCTGACTGTCCCCTCTCATCCTGACACTGCTCTGTGGCCACTGAGGGCCCGTTGGCTGCTGCCACCCTCGTCCCCGTGCCCTGCTTGCACCTTTGTGGGTAGGGACCTTGTCCCCGTCACGGACAGTTTTCCATGCAAGGGGGTCCAGCCACTGCCTCCAGCCCTGAACACCCCCTCAGAAACAAGAGAGTCCATCCCGGTCCCATCCACCTCCAGCGCTCAGACTGCTCGGACATTGCCAGTACCGCTCCAGGCACAGTGACAGCGACAAACCTGGGGACACCCAAGAACCTGCAGCCCCTGCCCGGGGGCCTGGCAGCAGCCTAGGGCTGACCCCAGTACTTACTGTTGGGTGGAGAGTGTGAAATCCCAAGGAGAGACCTTTTAGGGCCAGAATTTCGCTCTCCTTCGACTCCTGGAGGCTTTGGCTCGGCGAGTTCGCAGAGCAGCTGCTGCTGCTGTCAGATGGTCATGAGTGAAACCTGAGGACATGCGGGGTCCTTCAGGTAGCCTGGCCCGTCTCAGCTGTGGCATTCGTCCCCCGCCGCGCCAATCACGGCGCTGGCGGGGCCGGAGCCCCCGCGGCCCCATCGCCCCCGGGTCCTGCCCGCGGGGACACCCCTGCCCCGCCCCGCGCCCGCCCGGGCACAGAGCAGCGGCCCAGGTGTGGAGGTGGCTCTGGGCTGGCTTTGGCACCCGATGGGACGCGGGGAGGTGGACGGGAGGTGGGAGCGACCCCGGCCAGCGCCTCCCCGGCAGTGACAGGCGACTGGAAAGAGCAGCGGGACAACTGCGAGGGCGTGGGGGGCACTCGGTGCCAACGCCGCTGCCAACGCTGTCCCCGAGCCCGTGGCTCTCAGGGAGAAGCGTTCCCATTGCTCAGCACCCAGAAGCAGCCACGCTGCTCCCCTTGCTGGCAAACGAGGGGTGTCTGTCACTTTTGCATCCCCCTGCCCACCCTCTTGCATCAGAACATCCCAGGAGCATCGGATGGCCCTGTCCCCTCACATGTCCTTCCCACAGGGACCCCCATGAGCCAGAGCCATGGTGACACAGTAGGAATTTTCCATGGGGTTGTCCCCCCTTTTGCGCTTCCTGACAGGATCTTTGGGTGCTCCTGCCAAGCCCAGGCACCTCTGGGGTTCGTGGGGTACTTGGGGTGCACCCAGGGTCAGGAGGAGAGGGTGGAGGGGCACCCAGCTTGCAGGGTCACCCCTTTTGGGGTGCTCAGGGCTGTGTTGGGGTGGAGCAGTCACTTCAGCACTCAGCCTGGTCAGAGGAGTTCATCACCTCCCCAAAAACCTCTGTTCCTGTGAGTAATTTCTGCTTTTCCAGTCCCAAAACACCCTGGAGAAACTTCCTGGTGTTGGGATGGCTTCAGTGGAGCTGCAGTCCCTGCCTTTCCCAGCCTGGAATCCCATGGGAATCCCCTTCCCTGCCCAGCCCCTCACCCCTGTCCTCTCCAGCACCCTCCACAATCAGCACATCCAGGGCCAGGCCTGCAGCCCTGACACCCGGGGAGCTGGGAAGTGATGTTCTGTGATTGATTCTGCTTCTGATTCCGTGATTTTCCTTTCCTGTGTGGGGCTGAGGGAATAAGGCAGAGCAGGAGCCATTTCAGCTCTCCAGGGAAAACTGCTGTGGGATGAGCTCGGGCAGGGGATGCCAAGGTGTGCTTTGGGAAGCATAACTTGGATCTCATCAATTAAAAATCAGGGCTCTTCAGGCTGGCTTGGAGCCCTGAGCAGGCTCAGAGGGGATAAAGCCGAGGTGAGGAGGGAGGGAAGAGCCCAGAGCAGCTCCCAGGGATGGCTCCAGGCAGGTTTGGCACTGGGAGCCCCCTGGGGGCTCAGCAGCAGTGAGGAGCTATCCGGGGGCACAGAGCGTTCCCTGTGCATCCTGGGGTCTGGCTGGTGAGGACAGCAGGGACAGGGACAGGGACAGGGACAGGGACAGGGACACCCTGCTGCTGTGGCTGTGGGGACTTTCCACTTGCTCTGTTGGTCACACAGGGAATTCGGGGGATGTTTGGTGGTTCCCAGCTGCTGCCCCAAGCCCAGCCTTGTTACCACAGGAAGACTTTTCAAGCTGCACAAGTCCATTTTTGCTTTTCCCAGAGCAAGAGCAGGCCTGGAGTGAGGCTGGAAACCGTGGGATGTGTCTCCTGCCCTGTGGGATGTGGGGACACCCAGGGTCCCCAGCAGGCCACAAGGGCACAGTTCTGTCTGCAAAACCAAGTAAATCCCAATGGGAATGCGAGCTTGGGGCGTCCAGAGGCACTGACAACACTGATCAGGGTGGGGAAAATGTGTCCTTGGGCTTCCAGGGTGGAATTAGGGCAATGTTTGTTCTGGCCTCGGGGACCCTGGGGTATTTGAGGTACCCTGGCTTGTGGTGCTGGATCCACCACAGTGTCACAGAATCAGTGAATGGTTTGGGCTGGGAGAGACCTTAAAGCCCATCCAGGGCCACTCCTGCTATGGCAGGGACACCTCCCACTGTCCCAGGCTGCTCCAAGCCCCATCCCGCCTGGCTTTGGGCACTGCCAGGGATCCAGGGGCAGCCACAGCTGCCCTGGGCACCCTGTGCCAGGGCCTGCCCACCCTCCCAAGGAACAATTCCTGCCCAATATGCCATCCATCCCTGCCCTCCAGCCGTGGGAGCCATTCCCTGTGTCCTGTCCCTCCATCCCTTGTCCCAGGTCCCTCCCCAGCTGTCCTTGTCCCCCGGGCTCTGCTGTTCCCCGTGCAGGCAGGGACTGGGCAGAGCCGGAGCTGCTTGCCCAGGGAAGGGTGGGAACTCCCGGTGTGCTGGGACACGGGAGGGTGAATTCTCCGAACTGCGGAGCCGGGACCGTCCCGGAGCGGGATGAAGGAGCAGAGGGAAGCACAGGACACCCTCGGCGCCCAGGCAGGGAGTCCTGGCAGTTCCGGAGGATCGAGAATGCAGGCACTGAGAGCAGCATCAGGCACCGCGCTCCCAGCCCTCCGCCCTATTCCCCTTCCCATCGCGGATTAACCCGCACCTGGCCGGCGCTGCCCGCCTGTCCCAGCTCTTCCCGAGCGGCCAGAGCGGTGTGACTCTTACCTCACCCGCTGGGGCTCTCGGAGCCGGGCTCAGGGGCCGCTGTCGCCCCGGGGTGCCCTCGCTGTGCCCGTGCCCCGCGGTGACACCGCCCTCCAGCGCTGCCACCCCGGGCCGCTGCCGCCGCTGTGGAGGGGCCGCAGTGCCACCCTCCGGCTCCAGGCAAAACATCCCGGTCCCCAGACACCGCTCCGGCCCTGCGGGGACACACAGCACCTCGGGGATAGGGTGCGTGAGGAGGGTGCCAGGCTGTGGCACTCTGGCCGTGCTGGAGAAGGGGTGCAGGAAACCTGACCCTGCTCTGCCTGGGCTCAGCCTTCCCGAACACAAACTCAGGACCGTTCGGGTTGGGAAAAACCTCCGAGATCATGAGGATCTTTGGAAGGAATTCCTCCCTGTGAGGGTGGGCAGGCCCTGGCACAGGGTGCCCAGAACAGCTGTGGCTGCCCCTGGATCCAAAGCCAGGCTGGACGGGGCTTGGAGCAGCCTGGGACAGTGGAATGTGTCCCTGCTCACAGGCTTTAAGTCTCTTTCAACCCTTTAAGATCCCTTTCCATGATCTTTTGCAGCTGCAGAGTGTGGTCCCTGCTGGGAGCCTTTGGAAAACTTCCCTGCAGGCCGAGGGTAATTCCCAGAGCCCTCCTGGACCCACACTGGGCTCCTGTCCTGTATGCAGCCCGTGGGCTTCAAAGCCCAGCAAACCCCAAATGGTCATTTATCAATTTGAAAACCCATTTGCAGCTGGAAATAGGTGCAAATCCAGAATTTTTCAAAGTTTTATGGAAACAGACTTTCCCACTGAGCACCCCCAGTCCTGCTCAATCTGCTGCTTCCTCATCCCTGCCAATCATCCCATCTTCACTTACGATGGGGAGGGATTCTATTCACCTCCGGTCCCTTCCTAGCTGCAAACAGGAATTTATTTGACAGCTCCCGAGCTCCTCTGGTGGGTTCCTGATGATCCAGAATGTGATGGAGGGTTTTTTAACGGAACATCTCCCATCTCACCTCAGATCAGCTCTGGGGCTCTGTTTCCCTCTCAGTGCCCTCACAGACGGGATCTCTGGAGATCCTGCAGTCTGGACAGCAGCCAGCGAGTGGGGTTTATTTAGGGAAGGACATGTGGCACCACAGAGAAATGACAACCCAGGCAGAGTGAGAAGTGAGGCTGGGATTGGGTGGCTCCGGTCTCAAGAGCATGGGAGAGGCCAGGAAGTTTGGCAAAAGGGCATTTGAGGCCTCTCTCACTCCTGGAGGTACCATTTGCCAGGGCAGGAGCTCAGTCTGGGAGGATTGGAGGATGTTCATGGTGGTGGAATAGGCTGTGGGGTGGAGGGAGTGGCTGTGACCCAGAGGGGACAGGGCTGCTCTGGCACAGCTCGAGGTGCCCCCATCTTCCTCACCTTCCTCCCCCATCTCCTCTCTGTGAGCTTCACCAGGCCGGGGAACAGCAGAGACTGCCTGGGAGTTACTTCCAGGCATGCCATCATCAGCAGGATTTTCACCCTGCAGCACCCCCAGTCCCAAATTCTCCAGGTTTGTGGAGCAAACCAACCCTCTGAAAAGCGAGGCTGGACTTGAGACTGAGATTTTATTGACAAAACCCTTCATATCCCTGGAAAAAGAACCCCCAGGGAAGCCAGGTGAGTCCCATTCCTCAGTGCGAAGAACTGGGAGAGCTCTCCTGACAAGGGAATATCTCCAGGAAATGTCCTGGCAAGGGAATATCTCCAGTTCAATCAGCCGGCGTGGCAGAAAGGGAAGCATTCTGGGAACTGGGGAGGAACTGGGTCCTGAGGCCATTGGAGGTCTCTTGTAGAGCTGTGGGGTTTTACCTCACTCTGGATCCTTCCCCCATCCCCTGGGTGGCTCCTGGCTGTGTTCAGGAATCTTCTCAGCAGGGAAATGATTTTGTAAACCAAAGGAGGGGGAAAATATCCATCAGTGAATCCCTTCAGTATCGGTGGCACTCGTTTTCCTTTGGTGCAAACAAAAACCACCAGCTGTCCCTTGGCAAAGGATTTTTGTGTTTCCTTCCCAGTTTCAGGCAGAAAAGTGGAGAACTTTCCTTCCCTTCACCTGGAACTGTACCCCAAAGCAGTGAGAGCTCCGGGGGGGTGAGGTGCCTCCGCAGGGTGCAAGATCCAGCAGCACTGAGCAGGCAGAGCCTCTCCCACAGTTGCTCTCACCACCCTCTGAGGGTGTTAGACCCAAAACTCCAAAATCAGTAGGGTTTGGGTGTTTCTGGGACCTCAGCCGTGGAGCTGCTCCTCCGGCAGCACCACTGCCCTGGAAGCTGTCCTGGTCACGCTGTGAAGTCCTGGGTGGCCAGGTTGAAGACGTTGCTCTCCATGGACCTTTGCCACTTGCCCCAGCTCCTCCTGATCTCAACTTGGACCTGCACCAACACCATGGGTGGTGCTGGCACCAGCGACACCAGGCAGCAGCCAGCGGAGGGGACTGGGGGGTAGGGGATGAGGGAACTGTCCCTGTGCCCACGTGTGGCTTTGGGGCACCCTCGGGGTGTCCCTGTGCCCGCTGTGGTGCCTGGGGGTGGAGTGGGGACACACACTCACCTCCCCGTTGAGGAAACAGTAGAGCAGCGCCACCAGGAAGCCCTGGAGAGGACATGAAGAGCAATTTTCACCCGGAGGAAGGGGCTGGACCCCTCTGTGCTCATCTCCTCTCTGCCTTCGCCTCCTCCCACACCTCTGACCCACCGCAGGGCAGAGGAAATCACTGCCAGGTTCTCCAGGCCCACCCCCTGTGCCCTGCCCAGGTGTTTGGGGGCACCCTCTCCCAAAAGAGGCCAAACCCCACAGCCCAGGGGCTCCTGTGGGATTTGGGGTGCGACCATGGGGACATTCCCTGCTCAGCTCACCTGGTAGGAGCCAAGCACCAGCTCGAAGTAGAGCCGGGCATCCACGCCCACGTGCTCGGGAAAGAGTGCGAACACCACGTAGTGCACCCCGAAGAGGGGGATGAGGAACAGCGTGGACTTGGTCAACCTCCTGTGGAGAGTGAGAGGGGTTTGGGTGCTCCTGCTGCCCCATGAGACCTCCCCAAAATCTCGGTCTTAACCCCGAGTAGGTTCTCTGTGAAAGGCAGGTCTTGGAGACTCCAGGATTGTCCTCTGAGCTCCTCCAAGGAGGGTCCCCCTGCCCTGGGACCCCAGAGCCCGGGGTGGGCACAGCCCTGTCCCCTTACATGTACTGCTGCTTGTGGGTTTTGCTGAGGTCTGGGCACCGGATCTTCTGTGCCAGCATCCTGGTGACGTTGAGGAAGATGAGGAAGTTCACCTGTCCCAGGAAGCCAGTTCTCAGGCTCTGCACAGCCCCTGGCCAGGTCCCCTGGCCATGTGGGATCCCTGGTTCCGGGGTGGGACTCTCAGGGAACACACTCACAAATATGGCCAGGAGGATGGGAGCCTTGATCACCCACCAGTACAGGCTGGAGTAGTCATCCCAGCACCTATGGGACAGGAGAGGTGGCACCCACTGGCACCTGTGTGGCCCTGCTGTCCCCCTGCCATTTCTTTGGCCAGCCCCCCAACCCCTTTGCACCCCTCTTGCCACGGGACCCACCAGAAAACAGAAATAACATTTAAATGAAGTGCTGGCCCAGACCTCCCCTCCTGAGCATCTCATACCAAAGATTAATTTCCCAGGGCTTGGTCAGGGACACGTGGCTGAGGTGGCCTGGAGAAGGCCAAGGAGCAGCTGCTCTTACCCGTAGTCATCGTACTGGAGCCTGGTGAGCACCCACACCCCGACTGTGACCATTGGGACACCTGCAAGGACAGGACACAGGCAGGGATGGCCCCTTCAGTGCTCTGGAAAGCCCCTGTGCCACCCCTCTGTCCCTCGTCCCCCGTGTCTAGCTCAGTTCTGGGTGTGGCAGGGAGATGCCAACCTTCCCACCTTCTCCAGCAGAAGGAAATGGTGCCCACTGATGGCGCTGTGTCTGTGTCACCTGCTGGCCACCCTCCTGCCCACTGCTCTTACCTCACACCCAGGCACCTGGGAGGGGTGTTCCCAGCTCCAGGTGGGGGTGGGAGGAAGGGAGGACCTGTCCTGGGTCAGGCCGCACTTCCCCAGCAACTCTGGGGTCTGGCAGGAGCAGGTGGTGCCCACCCAGACCATGCAGGAGATGTTGGGGTGGGGACATGCTGGGAGCAGCCCTGGGGACGTGTGCATGGGGACCTCTGGCCACGTGGGTCTCAGATCCGGCCGTTCCCAGGTGGTTCCTGCCCCAGGTGTCCGGGGATGTCTGGGATGTCCAGGGATGTCCCGGCTGTCCGGGGATGTCTGGGATGCCCCAGGCTCACCCCAGCCGATGAAGATGTAGCCCCAGGTGTAGCTCCTGTCGCAGGTGAAGGTGAGCAGCAGCAGGGTCTGCAGGTACAGCCCCTCCACGAGCAGCCAGTAGAAGTTGGCCAGCACCGAGTACTGGAAGAAGGCGATGGCTGCTTTGCAGGTCACCTGCCAGGGGAGGAGGGGGACGGCTCAGGGTGCACCACGCCCTGTCCTGGGGCACGGGGGATTGTCTCTCTCCCCGTCCACCCTCCTGTGATGGCTTCTCAGTGATGACCTTTCAGTGCAGCCCCAGGGACTCTGCCCCAGTCCCTCACGTCACCTGCACCAGGTTCTGCTCTGCCTGTGCCCCACGGGCAGGTCACCAGGGGCTGGTTTTGTAGGACCTTTAAAAACCCCGTGGCTGTGTCAGTGGTGTACTCAGTGTTGAATCTTCACTCAGGGGTTCCTGTTTTGATTGAAAACCTCAGATCTGAGCAGTACCTGGTGCTTGTGGGGCTGTGCTGAGCTTTAGCCCCACTGCGGACACCACTGGGGACATTCAGCCTGAGGCCAGCAGCAGCTCTGAGGACAGAATTTGTTCCCTGAGCAGAGGGAAATGCAGAAGTGCTGAACCTCCCCAAGGCCACCCACGACAGAATTTCCTTCATCTCACAGACTCTCTCTCCTCTTTGCAGTGACAAATCCACCCAGGGTCCCACCAACCCTTTCCCAATGAGCCCCTGCTGCTCTCCCTGCCCCATTCCCAGGCTGCGATTTGGGATTTACCGTGGACATTGTGCAGTGGTTGATGGACTCGTCCGAGAAGAGGACGCTGTCCTTGATGAACACGGCAGTGGCCCGCAGGATGAAGGAGGTGAAGAAGTGGATGTGGATGGAATTCCTGGTGCAGTGCAGCTTCCTGCAGGAGGGAGAGAAGGGCTGGGCCCGAACAGGGGCAGAGAAGCTGCTTTGGTGTTCCCTTGCCTGGCTGGAGCCCAGCTCAGGGCTCACTGCTTGTGATGGCCACAAAGCCCTGGAGAAGCTTTCCTGCTCTAAAATCAGCAAGGGCAGGGTTGTGCTGCACTTGGGACTTCTCAGGGACAAGGGAACGCCCCAGAAACCTCTGGAGAGCCCAAACCTGCAGCACAGGGAGATGTGCAAAACCAGACCTGGAGAGGGCCACCAGGGAAGGACAACGCTGCCATTCCTGTCCTGTCTTCCCAGTTTTCCCGTTGGCAGGAATGGGTCCTGGCTCCTCCAGGAGAGGATAGCCCGAGGGCAGCCATCCCTGCTGAGATTTGTCCTGTGTGTGTCCAGTGTTGCAATGCACCCACCAGGGCAGGGTGCCCAGATTGAGAAGGGATTTGAGGCTCTCTTGTCTCCCTTTAAAGGTGAAAGAGCCAGAACTTTCTTTCCCAGTTTGGATGCATTCTGGACCAGGACACCTCACAGAAGCCTCTGGACCTCACTTCAAACCTGGGGCTGTCTGGTTGGATGAATGCCAAAGGCCTTGCCTGGACAGTTACTGCTAAAAGCACTGGACAAAGGAACCTGGTGGCATTTTTGGGGTGTTTTAGCACAGACAAGCATCTCCTTGCCCCTGGCACGGCTTTTTCTCTGTAGAGTTTGTTATTTTCACAGTTAATAAACCTTTTTTTGTTTCCAGCACTGCCTTAGATGCCATCCCTCTTATTTTTATGCCATTGGGGATTGCAGGACAAAAACCCAAACATGATAAACTCTCTGAGAGCTCATAACACCTGGCTCGAAGAGTATTCTCTCTACTCTAGAGTATTCAGCTCTATCAGAGCAGCTCCCAGCCCTACCTGAAGCAGGAGAAGATGCCGATGGCCAGGAGCAGCGCTGCCAGTGACATGGAGTAGCCGCAGGTGTAGAGCACCTTCATGGTGACAAAATGGTCTCTCTGGAAGGGACAGCACCAGCGGGGTGAGGGGACATGGACTGGGAGGTGCTGGTGTGGGACAAGCAGGGACAGCCCCCCCAAGGATGGGATAACCCTGGAGCACCTCTGTGGCTCTTTGCCCAGTGGCAGTGCAGGGCAGGGGGACAAGGGACAGTTCCCCACAGCCCCAGGGGTCCCACGTGCCTTGGCCTCGGTGTCGTTATTGCTGCCGAGGGTCTCCAGCTGGCAGGTGCTGTGGTAGGGGGGGCTGGGGAGGCTCCAGCCCCACTCGGTGCAGTTCCTCTGGATCAGCCCTGCAGGACAAGGCGGGACCTCAGGGGACCCGTGGGTGTCACCTCTGATGGCACCCCCGAAACGCCCGGCCTGGGACACATGGGGACAGCAGCGTGGTACCTGCATGGCCCGGCTGTCCCATCCCTCCCAGATCCCATTGCTCCTTCTGGACCCCATCATTCCTCCCAGATCCCATTGCTGCCCCATCCCTTCTGGATCCCATCACTCCCCCCAGATCCCATTGCCCCCTCTGGCCCCATGCCTGGAGCTGCCAGGAAAGCTTTGGGCAGGGTGTGAAAACAAGCACAGATCCCTCCAGCTAAAGGAATTGGGAATTGAGGCTGTAAAAGTGCTCATTCATCCTGTGAGGGCTCCATCAGGCCTCTCCTGAGCTGTTCCTGCCCCAAAGCAAACATTTCCCAACATTTTCCGAATTACTGCTGTCTGAGGAAGCGCTTGGAGGCTGCGGAAGTGCTGGAATGCTCCGGGTGGGCTCCAAGAGGGCTGGACACGGCTCGGGAGCGTTGGGATGCAGTGTGGGAAAGGAGGGCATGGAGCAGCCAGGGGACTGTCCTGGTGTCACCAGGATGGAGGATGAGGGAAGTGCTCCACCCAGAGAGGGATGAAAGGATTTGGATCCTGCTGCGGCAGCTCCCTGAATCTCTGCTTTTCCTGTCCCTTGCTTGGGCTGCGATTTACACCGAGGACACTTGTTTTGGAGAGGCAGGAGCTGTGGGCTCCGAGGGAAGGGCTGGGGTGGCACGGGGGTCCCTGGGGGGGGGGTGGGTCCCATGGGATGAGCGATCCCTGCTGAATTCAGACCTTTGGACTTCTTGAAGACGTTCGGGATGTCAGGACAGGCGACAGCTCGGGACTGGCCAAGGGGCAGGGCGGGCCAGCAGCTCACCCCGTCCCACTCCGTCGGACAGCCTGGGGAGGGAGGGGACGGTGCTGACACCAGGAGGGGACGTGCGGGTGACACCGTGGCCCCGGCCCTGCAGGAACCGGGAGCATCCCGGCTCTGCTCCGGGAACATCCTCTCCCGGCTCTGGGATCCCCTTTCAGCGCGGGACCTGGGAGCTTCTGGGGCTGCATCAGACTGACCTCCTGCGGGAGTACCCTGGCTGTGGGATGGGCTGGGATTTGCCTGTGGCTCCTAAAATAACGCAGATTTCTGCTGGATTTTTGCACCTGGAAGCTCAGCTCGGAATGTAATGTGTCCCCAAGACCAGGAGGATATCATGCAAAGCTTGCTGCGAGTGATCGGCTTAAACAATTTTTGCTTCCCTATCCAGCACTGAATTCGTGTTTCAATCACTCTCCAATTTTCTTAGGAATGAGCACGGCCAGGCAGACTTGGGGTCTGGAGGAATTTGTAATGCAGCAGCCCAGGATGGGACAAGGACATCCCGTTCCAGACCAGCTCCTGTCCCAGCAGAGCTCCATCATTAGCCTTGCAGATCCACATTATTCACCTGTAGCCACGTCCATTCCCAGCCAGGGACTGTGGAATTGGACAAGTCTGATGAGTTTCCTCTGATTTCAGCCTGGGGGTGTCAGTCCAGGCAGAGACAGATTTGCATCCGCAATGCCAAAGCGGGGCTTAATTTTTGCTCTGGAGAATCAGGGAAGTGAGCACAGAACTGGGATCATCACTGAGAGCAGTCACTTCATTTCTTGGAGTTGTGGAAGCAAGGAATCCTGGAATGATTTGAGTTGGAAGGATCTTAAAGCCCATCCAGTGCCACCCCTGACATGGCAGGGACACCTCCCACTGTCCCAGGCTGCTCCAAGCCCCATCCAGCCTGGCCTTGGGCACTGCCAGGGATCCAGGGACAGCCACAGCTGCTCTGGGCACCCTGTGCCAGGGCCTGCCCACCCTCCCAGGGAACAATTCCTTCCCAATATCCCATCTAATTCCTGCCCAGTACCCCATCCATCCCTGCCCTCTGGCAGTGGGATCCATTCCCTGTGTCCTGTCCCTCCAGCCCTTGTCCCCAGTCCCTCTCCAGCTCTCCTGGAGTCCCTTCAGGCCTTGCGAGAGGCTCTGAGCTCTCCCTGGAGTTTCTCCTCTCCAGGTGAGCACCCCCAGCTCTCCCAGCCTTTCCTCATGGTAAAGGCTGTGAGGGCTACAAATTCCAGAGGAAGCCCTGGAGATGCTTCAAAGGCTTCTTTGGGGCCAGGCTGGGAGAGCTGGGGGTGCTCACCTGGAGAGGAGAAACTCCAGGGAGAGCTCAGAGCCTCTCGCAAGGCCTGAAGGGACTCCAGGAGAGCTGGAGAGGGACTGGGGACAAGGGCTGGAGGGACAGGACACAGGGAATGGATCCCACTGCCACAGGGCAGGGACAGATTGGATGTTGGGAGAACCCAGAACCCTCCCACCCTGTCCATGGGGTCTGAGCCTGCCCTTGAGTCACACCCCCCACACTGGTGCAAGCGGGGAAAGGGATGAATGCAGCTCAGGGGGGTGGGGGGCAGCAAGAACCCCAGGATTAAATCCAGATTTTAATTATGCATTCCAGCTTCTCAGATATTTCCCTGCAGTGAGATTCCTTCCCCTTGGCTGGCACAATTCAAGATGCAAAGTGGACCTTTTCCAATCAATTTGGCTTTTCCTTACTAAGCTGAAGGATAAATGACATCTCTGCAGAGTTATTTAAGCAATTATGCACCTTCATATGCATTTATTGCTTCATTTTTCCACTGCTCTGAGATGAAACCCCTGGAATGACGCATTCCTTATTCTCCAGGTGACAATTTTTGCCCGGGATTTGGGCCATTCCACTTTTGGATGGAAACTGAAATGCAATTTAAAACAAAGATGTCCAAAAGCAGCACTTAGAAATCGGTTTTTCGAACAGTTAATTTGTTTAAAATCCCACATATGGGAAAATTGTGTTGCTCAAAAAATGTTTGGCAGTAAAATTTACGGAATTAGGAAGGGGAGCAGATGTGAGATGGTGACACCACGGAGTGACCCCGGTGCTGGTGGCCACAGCCATGGCATTGGTGCAGGGGGATTGAGGGAGCTCTGCCAGGGACATGGACCAACCCAGCACGGCCATATTCCATGAATCCCTCCTGTGGAGGTGAGAAGGCCCCGGGGAAACCTCAGAGCCACTTCCAGAGCTGAAAGGGGCTCCAGGAGAGCTGGAGAGGAATGGGGACAAGGGATGGGGGGACAGGACACAGGGAATGGCTTCCCACTGCCAGAGGGCAGGGCTGGGTGGGATACTGGGAAGGAATTCCTGGCTGGGAGGGTGGGGAGGAGCTGGGATGGAATTCCCAGAGCAGCTGTGGCTGCCCCTGGATCCCTGGCAGTGCCCAAGGCCAGGGTGGATGGGACTTGGAGCAGCCTGGGCAGGGGGAGGTGTCCCTGCCATGGCAGGGGTGGCACTGGATGGGGTTTAAGGCCCCTCCTAATCCCAATTCCATGATTCTCTAAATCCACCAGGACTGAGCTCCTGCTAAATCCACCAGGATTGAGTCCCTCAATCCCCTCTATCCCATTACAACAGTAGTTTTGGGGCTCTCCAGGGATTCTCCTCCACCTTTGCCTTGCTGCTGCTCTCCATCTCCCTGGAAATCCCTGCTTTTCCACATCCATGCACACTCTGCAGTCCCCTAGCGTGGATCACCCTCAGGAGTTCCTCTGCTGCTCCCAAGGGAGCTGAGCCCGGGCTCATCCTCACCTTCCTGCCCAGGGAGTGCGGGGGTTTGGCTCTCGCTCCGGATCCTCTCCAGACATTCTGCTTCTCGCTTCTGGAAGTGGAGGATGACGGAGCAATCGGGATGAGTCCCTTGCACCTTGGGAGAGTGGAAAAGGGCAGGCAGGAGAATAATGGAATTGTGGAATTGGGTCATGGAATTGTGGAAATGGAATCATGGGTTGGAAGGGACTGCAAAGTTCATCCTGCTCCCCCTTGCCACGGGCGCAGACGCCTCCCACCACATTCCCAGCAAACCCCACATTCCCAACGCTGGGGTTTGCCAGCAGAGGCGATGGAACACCAGGGGGAATGTCCAGATGCCAGAAATGTGAGAGATGTGAGGTGGCTCAGTGTGCAGGGATTGGATTGTCTGGGAAACCCTACATTGGGGTTTGCCTCCTTGGCTCTCAGCCAGAGAATGGGAGACTGAGGCTGAACGAGAGCAGGACAGGAAATTTTCCTGTCCAGTCCCATGTATCCCTGCCCATTCCCAAGTGTCTGTGCCCATTCCCAAGCACCCTTGCAGCACCTGGATTCGGGGCTGTCTGGGATGGGATCTGGAACCAAGACCTGGGATTGGCTTCCTCATTGTTTTAGGTGAGGGGCCAGAGATGTAAAAGCTGGAGACACAGAAGGATGAGGGTGGATCTGTGAACTCCCCAACAGAAGGAAGTGTGGGACTTTGGAGCATCCCTTGGCTAAGCTCCTCTCTGCCCTGCCCTGCCCTGCCCTGCCCTGGCCGTGCGGTCCCTTTAAGGGGCCCTTCACCTCCCCCAGGTGATTTTGTTTCCTTTTCCTGCTGAACACAAGATTTCAAAGGAATTTCCAGCCTGGAAAAGGCATTTTGGGGATGGCTCTGGGCACAGCACTTGGAGGGTCCAGGAATTCTCCCCCTCCATCCTGCCAGTGATGGAGGACATGGATGGGGCAGAGGGATTTCTCTCACCCCATTTTAGCTGCAAAGCTGCTGGGTTTGATACTTTATTAGTGGCAGCAGGGCCAGGATGCTGGAACAGGAACAGGGAGTGTGCAGGGCTTCCTTCTGAGCTCCCTGCAGGGCAGGGAATTCCTGCTGTGCCTCAGTTTCCCCCCTGGAAGGGGCCTGATGCCATCAGTCTCTAAAACCCTCCAAGCCTGTAGTGCTCCCACAGCCCAGCTGCCTTTTCCCTTTCCCTTTCCCTTTCCCTTTCCCTTTCCCTTTCCCTTTCCCTTTCCCTTTCCCTTTCCCATTTTCCTTTCCCTTTTCCCAGAGCAACCTGACCAGTTTGGGTGTTTCTGTCACTCCAGCAGCCCAGCGACCCTGTGTTCCCCATTCCCGCAGGGATCTGGTGCCAGCCGTTCCCGTGGCCCTGCGCTGGGATGGGATCACCCAGGGCTGTCCTTGTCCCCTGCAGCCCCAGCCATGGCAGCCCTCGTGCCTGTGGGTGCTCCCAGGGGTTCAGGGCTCCTCCAAGGGCATGNGGATGGGATGGGATGGGATGCAGCCCCAGTGCCCCCCTCCCTGTCCCCGTGTTGTCCCCAGGGTCACTCACCTGAAGCGTGGAGAGGAGCAGCAGGAGCAGCAGCGAGCGGGGCCGGGGCGGCTGCCAGGGCCTCCCCATGGCTGCACCCCGCAGGGTCCTGGTTCTGTCCCGGAGGGGTTGGGGACAGCCGAGCTCCTCCTTCATGACCCGGGGCTCCTGGAGTGCTCCAGCACCTTCCTGCGCTGTCCCCTCTGCCCTTCCCAGCCCTGTCGTGGCCGGTGTCCTTCAGGACCCTCTCCTGCCGCGGCTCTCGGTCCCGCCGGGCTGTTCCTGCCGTATTCCCCCGCTGCGCTGTCCCCGGCGCCGCTGGGCTCCGTCTCTCGTCGAGCCTGGATGTCACCGCTCCGGGATCGGGAACCTGGAGGCTCCTCCTCCGCTCTCCGTGCCCGCGCCGGGGTTGGATGGAGCAGCTCGGGAGGGACCCCAGGCTGGCACTGCCCCAGCACCCCTCGGGATCCCCCGGCCGGGCCCAGGGCTGCCCAGCGGGGACACCGAGCCCTTCGCGGCTCCTTGGGTGCGGCCGGGCTGGAAAACCTCTGGACAAGGGCTGCGGGAAGGAGGGCGCAGCCGGGATGGGGTGCGGGGTGCCAGGGGTGACACCCGTGCGCACGGCGNTCCCTGGGACCTGAACCCATGGGATCTCTGCCCTGGGGGGTCCCTGAGTCCTGCAGGGTCCCAGAGCCACCCTTGTCACCGCATTG
>VXBU01002786.1:8677-58747 GCA_013400315.1 Bombycilla garrulus | reverse complement strand
CAGGTCTGCCCATGCTTGGGGGTGCTGGGAGGGGTCCTGGGGGTGCTGAGGCTGGCAGTGCTGCTGGAGGCTCCAGAGTGGAATCTCCTGGCTGAGCACAGGCAGAGCTGGATCTTGGTGGGGCTGTGGTTGGGAGAGCAGCCCAGAGGAGGGAAATCACAGGTTCCCTGGGTTCAGCAGCCCCTCTGCTCCCCAGGAAGCAGGAGGAAGTGAGGAATAAAGTCTTTTGGCTGCTGGGAGCTGCTCTCTGCCTGTGCCCCTTCCCCAGCCCCACAGAGGGGTGCCAGCCCTGCTGTGCTCTAGGGGGGTTCCAGGCTTTTCCCTGGAGCAGAGCTCCTGGCGGGAGACCTCAGGGCTGCTGGTCTAGAGCTCCGAGGATGCACCTTAAACCCTGTCCTTGGAGTGCCTTGCCTCTCCTCTGCCCAGTGGAAGGCAGGATTGACCTTCCCTGTGCTCCGGAACAGGCAGATTTTCCCCAGCCTGGCTCCTGGAGAAGCTCCCAAACACGGAGCAAGAGGATCAGGTTGGATTCCAGTAGGAAGGTCCAGCTCCTTCAGCTGGGAGGGACTGAAGGAGGCATCCAAAAGCAAAGGTGGGTTTGATGGGAGGCCAGGATGGTGCCCGAAGGTTCCCACATGGACACAGGACGGGAAGGAGGAGGTGAGGAGTCGCTGGAATGGGCTGGACAGGAAGGGTGGGCTCCAGATGTGACCCAATCTTTGCTTTAATATGAGAATAATGAGAGGAATGGGAGGGTGAAGCAATTGGGAATTGCAACACCCCTGGGGGATGTAATCCTGGGGTTACTGGTCAAACTGGGGCACCCTCCAGCATGGCCAGAGCCTGGGGACATCTCTGTCACCTTCAGGGAACAGGGGAAGGTGTGGGTGGAAGAGCAGCCCTGGGCACAGCGGGGACAGCACTTCAGAGAGGCTGGGCTAAGGGCAGGTCCTGCCAGGTGAGGGGCAGGAGGGCTGGGATGTCCCAGGGATGTGACACCTCCCCAGCAGTAGCCTGGGGGACTGGGAGAGCCCCAGAGACCCTGCTGGAGTTGTTATGGGAAGGCATGAGGGGATCTCAATGCTCACAGCTCCTGACCTGGGCTCGGGTTGGACCCGATGGCTCTGGGCAGCAGCACAGGGATGTCCCTCCTGTCCCCATCCCTGGAGATGTCCCAGGTTGGGTTGGATGGGACTTGGAGCCACCTGGGATGGTGGGAGGTGTCCCTGTCCATGGTAGGGGATGGCACTGGATGGGCTTTAGGTCCTTCCCACCCGAACCGTCCTGGAATTCTGGGCCTCACTGGTTTGAGCCATGGACCAGCGGGGTTAGCAGATGCTGCTGGGGGCTGACACCGGCCCAGCGCCCCTGCTGTGACAAGGACTTGGTGCCAGGAGTCTCCAGGGGACTGGCCTGGATCCTGCGTGGCCAGTGCAAGGCACCGGAGCAGGAGGAGAGGTTAATTACAGCCTGTGCTAATTGCACCCGTGAAAACACCTCATGCAACACAGCCCCTGGCTGCCAACTGGGCCAAGGGCCTCACCTCCTGCAGCCCGGGCTGGCAGCGGGGGGAACGGAGCTCAGCCCCCCGGGCACTGTGGGGACCCCGGGGAAGATGCTGGGCCTTGGGAGGGGAAGGGCGGAGGGGCTGCTGCTGTCCAAACTGGGCAGGGATGGGGAGCACAGGTGCCACATTCCTGCTGCCATTCCAGGTGGGAGATGTCTTCCAGTAATCTGATGCTCTGCGGGGTGAGGTTTGGGTGCCAGCAGGTGACTGTGGCCAGCCTGGCTGGGTTAATGGCCAAGGACAAGGAGCAGCTCCTGCTGTCCCCACCAGCTGAGACTCCCTTTCCCAGGGCTGGCATCCCCGTGGCCAGGGGAGATTCCCAGGACAGGGGAGATTCCCAGGACAGGGACACTTTAGTGAGCAGCAGGTCTGATCTTATCGTTCTGGAGTCACTGCCATGGCTTTTAGCAGCCCAGGAGGGCCCTGTCAGCGGTGACCTCTCGAGTGACTCAGGATCCCGGCGTGACTCACGGCCTCTCTCCACCCTTGGGTGGGTGTCCTGCTTCCACCTGAGCCACTCCATCCCCGGGGATGAGATCCACACCGAGATCCTTCCCCTGGGCCAGCCCCAGCCGCCCACACAGGATCCTCCTGATTCACCTGCCACGCTCCTGGCAGCCCCGGCCACTCTCCCGGATCCCATCCCGGCCGTGGGCTGAGCTCCAGGGTGGCACCATGGACCTGCTGCTGCTGCTGCTGCTGCACGGGCTGCTGCTCCTGCCTCTGGCAGCGCTGCTGCTCTACAGGTGCAGCTCTGCCTTCCAGTACCTCTGCAAGGTGGCCTTTTTCAACTGCTGGATTGTGGCTTTGGCCACCCTGCTGTCCCCCCTGGCCGCCTTCCGGGGACGCTCTGTGGAGAACATGAAGTGAGTGCAGGCTGGGGATGGGGAGAGCTGCCTGGGGTTTGGCTCAGGTGGGGGAAATCCCGTGGTTTGTGGCCACAGGCTCTGTCCTGCCCTGGATGGAGCCACAGCTGGGTCACAGAGCCCTGGGGCCACAGTGAGGGCTGTGGTCACCTCCATGGGGCGGTGAAGCGCATCTTGTGGTGTGAGAGGTGCTGGCTGTGCCCAGGGAGGGTCAGGCCATGCTGGAGTTGGGATCTGTGGTCCCTGAGGGATGAAATAACCTAAAAGGGATCATTCCTGGTCATGGCAATGTTGTGGTCATCACCTGGGTGGGTGACGGGAGTTTGGAGGTACCATCAGGGCAGGGGGCAAATACATGACCAGTGCTGTGCCCCTGGCTCTGGTTTTGCCTATGGGAAACCCGAGAACAGCACTTTGGCAGAGGGATTGAGGGTGGGGAGGCCCTGGAACAGATTATACCATGGCTACCCCATCCCTGGAAGTGTTCCAGGCCAGGCTGGATGGGGCTTGGAGGGACCTGGGATAGTGGGAGGTGTCCGTACCCATTGCTGGGGGGATACTGGGTGGGTTTAAGGTCCCTCCAACCTGTTCCATGTCTTCATGGTTTTGGGATGTCCTGCTGCCAGCAGCTGTCAGGGGCACAGCCCTGTCCCTGTCACAGGCATGTACTGATCACAGCCATGTCCCGACTCGTGCTCCCGAGGGTGGAAGCAGGGAGATAACATCACGGAGATAACATCGCTGTGCAACACCGCAGGAAGGTCTGGGTGCTCTCAGGGTGTCGCAATCCCGTTGCTGGATTCCTGGGCAGGATGAGCACATCAGGAGGGATGTAATGATGTCACGGGGAAAATATCCCATCTTGAGAAATCTACTGAGGATTTGTGCGGATGGATCCCGGCCCGCGGCGAGAGCGTGGTCGGAGTTCGGTGTTGCCGGTGGCGGTGCAGCCTCTCCAGGTCCTTCCCGGTTGGAATGCAGCATCCAGGGCTGCTCCAAAGCCAGCAAAGCTTCCGGGTTGGCGGAACTCCCCGAGGGAGGCAGAGTGACTCGCTGGCCTTATCAGCGCTGCCTTATCTTGCCCCACCGACAGCTCCATGCCCGGCGCAGCACGCCCAGCTCCCTCTCCCCCTAATCCCAAAGCCTGAGGCTTGAAGCACTTCCCCGTCATTAGTCCTGGCTCTGGGACGCTGTTTCTCCTCTGATCCTCAGGGATCTCCGAGCCTGCGGCTGCCGAGGGATGGGAGTGATACCACGGACCCTGTGCCCCCTTTTCCCTTCTCACCCCTGCCTGGCGCTGAGCCCTTCCCTGTTCCCTCCCCTGGGACAGTGACAGATTTGGGGACCCTGGCACAGACCCTCTGTGGCTTGGACAGTGCCCAGTTCCAACAGCGGCGTGTCCCAGGATTTTATCTCCATGGCTGCTGGAATCCCTGGTGCTCCCTCCTCCCTCCATTCCTCTCATCTTTCTCATACTGAGCGCCACCCGTAGCTGCCATCCTGATATTCCCCTTCCTGTCCAGCCCCTCCGGGATGTGACACCACTCTTCCGCTCAGATCCATCTCTTCCCGACACCGCGGGTCCGGTGGAGCGATTTGTGATTCCCCTAAGGAATGTAACCGGGCTGGGTTTCCCTTCCCCCTGCAACACAAAGCCGTGCAGGGGCAGTCCCCGGGGTCACCCACGTCCCTGGGGATCTGCCTGTCCCTCTGCCATCCATCCCCGGTGCTCATCCATGCCCAGCTTAGCTCCTCTCTGCTGGTATCCGCCTCTGGCTTTGCGAGTCTGGGATCTGATTTTCCATCCACGCACGGATCCAGCTGAGCACCTGGGGAGGCTCCCCTGGGTAGAGGGAGTTTGTCCTCGTTGGGAGGTGAAGATTCCATCCCCATCCCACCCCATCCCTTCTCTTTTCGCTTTCCTATGATCCCTGGACATCAAAATCCTGTTTTTTTATTGCTCCCACCACCCTGTGCTGGTTACTCTCCCTCCCCAGCAGCTCCGTCTGCTCTGAGCCAGGAGCCGGGCTCAGCTCAGGTGGGAACCAGGCGAGTTCTAAGCCTCACAGGCTGCAAACTGTGAGAAGAAACCCGAGCATCCCTGAGCCGCAGCCCGGCCCAGCCCGGCTGCCCAGGCTGGTGCAGATTCACTCCCCACGCGTGTCCCTCCTCCTCATCTCGTCCCTTGTCTCCGCAGGCTCCTGCGCGCCGCGCTCCTGCCCCTCAAGTGCCTCTACGGCATCAGGATGCAGGTGAGGGGCTCCGAGCGGCTGCAGCTGCGGGGGCCCTTCGTGATCGTCTGCAACCACCAGGCTTCCCTCGACCTCATGGGTGCGTGCGGGGCAGAGCAGGGGGATCCTCGGCACCTTTGGGGGCTCCAGGGCTGCACCAGGGGAGTCAGCACCGGCATTCGGGCAGGGATGTGAGGTGGGAATGGACTGGGAGAGCTTTTGGGACGGGGCTCTGCTGCAGGGAGAGGAGGGACAGCGGGAGGTGACGCCACAGGGTGGGCCTGGGATTGGGGACAGCTTAAAGATCTTTAAGTCAAGACTAAAAAAACCCAACCTGGTTCTATATTAGGGTATAAATGATTAATTAATCTGTGCACTGATGTCATTTGGCCTCTCCAGAGAGTTCCTCTCTGCAGTTATCACCTCTCAGGACTGGCTGAGCTGCCAAACTTATTCCTGATATCCAGCTGGTTTGTCCAACCTAGGAAGTTTAATTCCAAGCACTAAATAATTTTTGAAGCTGATTTTTCTACTGTAAAACTTATTCCTGATATCCAGCTGGTTTGTCCACCTGGGGAGTTCAACTTCCAAGCAGTTTTCCCAGGTGATTTTTCTGCTGCCATTCCCACGGGGTGTGAAGGTGTTAAGGAATGTTATCCATGCCCCAGGAATGGTGGAGGTCATTCCCGAGCGCTGTGTGCCCATCGCCAAGCGGGAGCTGATGTACCTGGGCACAGTGGGCTGGGCCTGTTGGCTCAGTGGCATCATCTTCATCGACCGCCACCGCAGGGACGCGGCCATCGAGGTCATCTCCCACACCGCCAGCACCATGCGGCGAGAGAACGTGAGCAGAACGGGCTTTGGGGGGGAACGCCCGCGGGGTGACAGGGTTGCGGGCAGGACTGAGCCGGCTGAGGTCCGGGCTCACCTCTTCCCCGCCCTCTGCAGCTCCGCGTGTGGGTTTTCCCGGAAGGCACCAGGAACCCGGGCAGATCCATGCTGCCCTTCAAGCGTGGGGCTTTCCACCTGGCCGTGCAGGCCCAGGTAAGGGCACCCTGAGGCTCAGTCAAAGGTTGGACTTGATGGTCTTGGAGGCCTTTTCCAAAATGATTCCTTCCCCTTTGGCTCGCCCTGGGGAGCAGGGTGGGTGTGAACCCTGGGGCAGAGGGATGGGGGAGTTTGGTTTGGTCCCCAGGGATGGGGAGGGATTTGGTCCCCAGGGATGGGGAGGGTTTGATCCCCAGGGATGGGAGGGTTTGGTCCCCAGCGATATAGAGGAGGGTTTGATCCCCAGAAATGGACATGGTGCTGGGCAGCACCAGGGAGGGACAGGCAGGAGCAGCAGGAGTCCCAGCTGGGGAGGGGTTGGTCTGGGGGACCCCCCTGACCCTCTGTGTCCTGCAGGTTCCCATTGTCCCCATCGTGATCTCCCCGTACTGGGACTTCTTCAGCTCCAAGGAGAAGAGGTTCACCTCTGGTAAGGGCTGGGAATTCCTGTGGCAGAGGGCAGGGCTGGCGCTGGGGATGAGGCACTCGGGGCTCTGTGGGGCGCTGAGGGCTGGGGAGGCAGCTGGGATGGAAGATGCTCAGGGGAATATCCAGTTCCTGGTGGGATCCTCTA
This sequence comes from Bombycilla garrulus, assembly GCA_013400315.1. NCBI lineage: Eukaryota > Metazoa > Chordata > Aves > Passeriformes > Bombycillidae > Bombycilla > Bombycilla garrulus. Next base: position 52,462 of record VXBU01002786.1, on the reverse strand, counting down.
ACACTTCTCTGGCTTTTCCCTCCTCTTCCAGGGACCTGCACCATCCAAATCCTCCCCAGGGTGGAAACACAGGGACTGAGCCCAGAGGATGTCCCTGAACTGACCGAGCGTGTCCACCAGGCCATGGCTGAGGCCCTGGCTGAGATGTCCAGGAGTGACCACGGGGAGCAGGATGTGGAGCAGCCTCTGCTGGGGGAGGACAGGGGCAGCCGCCAGGGCCAGGGGGACACAGCCAGGAGCAGCAAATAGGCAGAGGAAGCGAGTCCCTCGGGGACATCAGGGAGGTGTCCCTTGTCCCTTGAGGAGGTGTCCTGCAGCCCTGCCACCGCCCCAGCAGGACGGTGCCCTAAGGGGAGAAAGGCAGGATGGGGACCAGGCAGCACCCCTGAAACAGAGCAAGGTGTGCCCCAAAACAGAGCAAGGTGCCCCCTAAAACCCCTTGTGGGGACTGCGCATCCCCTGGATGTCCCTCTGCCAGAGCTGGAGCTGTGGCTGTCCCTGGGACGGCTCCTGCCTGCTCGCTGGGCAGGGCAGGGATGCTCCAGGCAGCTCTGGGGGTTCCTAGCTCCATTTTCCACCCCTGATTGTTGGGTTCCCCTCCTTCCAGAGGCTCCTATGAGATGGAAATGCTATTTGGGTGCAGAGGGGAGGGGGGAGAGTGTGTGGCCTGTGGGACATGAGGCCCAGGGGATGTTGCCAGGGGGAAGAACATCCTTGGAGCTGAGCTGAGAGCCAAGGGTGGGACATTAAAGAGTCCAGAGCTGGTGCCGTGTCCTGCCTGTGCTGAGGGGAGGGGGATCCATCTCCTCAGGGAGACTTCATCCCTGCCCCTGGAGCATCCCCAGGCTTGTCCCGGGGTGGTGTGAGGAGCACGTGGCAGGGTGAAGGTTAGTTACACTGGTCTGGGTCTGCCCCCGAGGCAGAGCTCTCCCTGCACCTGGAAATGCACAAGAAGAGCATCCATTGAAGCCTGAAATTCCCAGCAATACCTGGATCATGCCCACCTGGACACAATCCCACCTGGAGGTGCCTCTCCATGGCCTCTGGACCACCACCCGACAGCTGGATGGTTCCCCACAGCTGGGCAGGGATTTGTGATCTCCTGGCTCCTTCCCAGCTGAGCAGCTCCTGTGCCAGCACCCCAGGGTGGCAGCAGGGCAGGGACGGGGTAGGGTGTGGCTGTCCCCTTGTGGGGAGCAGGGTGAGCAAGGTTTCCCCTCCCACCCTGGGATAAAAGGTGCAAACCACGGGCACAGAGCTCTGGTTTGGCATCATTCCTACTCTCAGGAGCAGCTGGATTATGGAGGAAATCCTTCAAATCTGTTGCAATTGTCTGACACCAAACAGCAAAGACGTTTCCCATTAGGAACAAGCCACGGGAGCGGGAGATGTCACATGGATATGGCCAAGGGCACAGCAAGGTCCCATGTCCCAGAAAACCCCTTTAATTCCCAAGATGTGTCAGCTCTGAGCTGGCTGGGGGATCCCACCACACCCCCACCACACTGGGGCTGGTTTGGCTGCCCCAAGCTTGGGTTTGGGGGGTTAAGCATCAATAGAATCATGGGATGGTTTGGGTGGGAAGGACCTTAAAGCCCATCCACTTCTCTCATGGGCAGGGACAATTTTCCACTGTCCCAGGGTGCTCCAAGCCTCAGTGCCCAACCTGGGCCTTGCAGTTCCCTTCTCTTTGAGGGTGTGGGAACCATGCAATCACAGAATGGTTTGGGTTGCAAGGGACCTTAAAGCATTTCCCCCCCTGCCAGGGGCACCTTCACTGTCCCAGGCTGCTCCCAGCCCCATCCAGCCTGGCCTGGGGCACTGCAGGGATCAGGGGCAGCCACAGCTGCTCTGCACAAAAACTTGTCCTGCCTGGAGGGCCAGGGACCAGCTGGACAAAATCCCTCGCTAGATTTTCCACTGCCAGTGGGAGGTGAAAACTTGAGGAGGGGAATGGGGGCTCTGGGAACAACTAGCTTTTTCTTGTTGCAGTACAAGCTGACTTGTACTGCACCATTAATTCATGTATAAATAAGATACCCAGCCCGGTTCCATAAAGCCCTGGACGAACAAGGACAGGATCCATTCAAACCCAACCAGAGACTTCACCCTGGGCTGCAGACATCTCACTGGTCAGGAGCTGGGTGTGTGAGGCCTCAGCCAGTCACATGTGTACTCAGGAAACTCAAACCCCTATAAAAGGGGCTGCCAGAATAAACTCAGGGTTTTGTTGTATGAAACCGGGGAGGTGTGTGACATCCTGTCTCTGACCTGCTCCTCCTGTGGCATTTTCTGGTCCTCCAAGGCCTGCCCCGCCCAGCTGCTTTGGTTGCCCAGCCGTGGCACAGCTGCCCAGGGCGGTGCTGGGGGTTCCCATCCCAGGAGGGATTTTGCTGCAGTGTGGAGGTGGCACTTGGGGACAGAGGGCAGTGGTGACCTTGGCAGTGCTGGGGGACCTGCGAGCTCCTCGTCCCCTCCAACCACGCTGGGATGGCTGGCAGGGCATTGACCCCCGCCCACATCCTGGCAGGACAGGATGGACTCAGGCCCCTGCTCTTGCCTCATGTCCTCGGGGGCGACAGGTCCAGCCCCCTCCGGCCACCCACGGCCTGTGGGGCTGCTCCAAAGGGCAGGGAGGTGGGCACAGAGCCGTGTCCAGCAAAACCTGAGCTGGGCAAGTGTGGAGACAGAGCCGTGGTCCTCTGAGATCCCATGGGAAGGGTCAGCCCCACCCACGGCTTCCTGTGAGGCCCCGGCACAGATTCCAGAGCAGCTGTGGCTGCCCCTGATCCCTGCAGTGCCCCAGGCCAGGCTGGATGGGGCTGGGAGCAGCCTGGGACAGTGAAGGTGCCCCTGGCAGGGGTGGAAATGCTTTAAGATCCCTTCCAACAAAGACTATTCTGTAACTCCATGGTTCCCACACCCTCAAAGGGAAGGGAACTGCAAGGCCCCAGAGCAGGGGATGTCCCAAATTCTCAGCAGGACAGAGGGAAGCAGCTCAGCCCTGCCCTGGTGGGTGTCCAGATCTCACGTGTGGAAGGGGAGCAGATGGAGTGATGCCAGATTCCAGCACTCTGCTGTTTCTCTGTCCAGGTTGGATGAAACTGGAGGGAACTGGGCAAGAAGCCAGCCTGGGACATTGATCAGCCCAAATTTGGTTAAATTTTAAATTCTTGTCTACTTTCCATTTCTGAGAAATCATCCCCAGCTCCCAGCCACTCCTCATGCTGTGCTCACTACTTTCATTTTCCATGTGTTCCCGCTGCCTCCTGACATCATTTCCCAGCAAACCTGTGCGGAGGTAGCTCCTGCCCCAGACTGAAACTTTCCCAGTATTGCAAAAGTCCCTGGGATCCTTGACCCCTGGAAGCTGTGGGCAGAGGGCAAACATTGCCTGGACTTTATCTGCAGCTGCCCAGGGCTCTTCTGCCAGCCCCACTTTCCTCAGTGGATGGGACACAAAGATCCCATTTCAGAGCCTGCAGCAGATAGATGCAGATCCAGAGCATTATCCATCAGATCATCAGATAGTCAGATTACCCATCAGATCCAGATCCAAGGAGGAGGCTGTGGCTGTTCCTAACATCCACATCCAGCTGGAGACATGATGTCTCCAGCCCTTCCCATCCTCTTCACCATCCTGCTCCTCTCAGCTGGGGCCTCTGGAGCACCGTAAGTCCCCTCTGTGTCCTGCTGGGATGGCTCTAACCTGCTGGGATGGCAGTTCCTGCTGGGACTCAATCGCTCCCATGCCCTGATTGCTGCCCAGGGTGGGGACGCTCAGGCTGGGGGCTCTCCTTGCCCAGGACCGCTGAGGACACGGACCTCCAAGGAGCGGTTGTGCCCTCACCTGCAGAGCTGGGCTGAGGAGCCAAGGGCAGCCCAGAAGCAGAGAGCGGAGGCTGGGGGGGTTCCTGTGCTCCCAGCAGCTTTTCCGTGGGGTCTCTGTGGGGCCGTGCTGGAAATGCCTCACCCCAGGGCTGTCCTGTCTCTTGTCCCTGCCAGGAGTTACGTGGTGGTGTCCCCGGCCGTGCTGTACCACCCTCACCCTGCCACGCTCTGGGTGCACCTCAGTGACCTCCAGGGGCCCGTCCAGCTCCGTGTCCAGCTGCAGGGGGACGGCGGGACCCCACCCACCGTTCTGCTGAGGAGAGAGGTCCTGGAGCCCCATCTGTACCTGAACGTCACCTTCCCTGTGAGTGTCACCCCGGACCAGCAGGGAGGGGGGACCCTGCGTGGTCTCCAGGCCGTTTCCATCGGCTCCACGCGGAGCTGGGAACAGATGTGACTTCCCCATCTTGCGGCAGAGCCTCACCCCTCACAGAGACAAAACTCCTCCAGGCTCAGCCGCTTATCCCGTGGCTGGAACGCTCCTCTTTGCAGACCTGCAGGGGCTGGGGGGACGGTTCTTCCCAGGCCCTGGCTCGGGGAAGGTGTTCCTGGGGGGGGAAGTGCTCTGGGTCACCCGGAGGGAGCCCAGACACTGTCCTTGTCCTCACCCTGAGCCTGCTGTTTCCCCCGCAGGCTCCAGCCCCAGCCACAGGGAAAGAGGAAATCGTGGCCCTGAACGTCTCAATTCAAGGAGATTCCCTGGACGTCTCCGAGTCGAAGAAGGTGATGCTGAGAGCTCTGAACCCCGGGGTCTTCATCCAGACGGACAAGGCAGTCTACAAGCCCGGGCAAGAAGGTGAGGGGGGCAGGAGGGACCACCCTGCCCTGGGGGACCGCCCTGGTGGGGGAGCGGGGTGAGGAGGCCCAGCCTTGCTGCTGCACTGCCTGGGAACGGGAGGGATCATCCTGGGATGTCCTGGCACGCCCAGCATGGGCACAGGGCAATGCCAGGGCTCGCTGGATGCCCTGCTGCTCAAGAGGCAGCGCAGGGCTCGGGGTGCATTTCCATCCACCTTCCCACGGGGTGTTCTCCTCCCTGCGGATGAAGCCACTCCTCCATCTCTGTTTCCTTTCCCAGTGAAGTTCCGAGTTGTCTCTTTGGACAAAGACTTGACCCCCAGCAACCAGAAGGTGAGAGCAGGGCTAGGATGTGGGGAGGTGACAAGGGCTTCCTTCAGTGTCCCAGACAGCCGTGGGAGAGGTGTGAGTGCCACCTTTCCCTGGGGAGCTGCCCCTGGGGGCTGGCATGCCCTGTGCTGCTCAGGGATGCAGCAGGATCGGGAAGGAGAAAGCAGAGGGCACGTGTGGCACGGGAATGTGCCCACGCCAGCTCCAGTTAGGGATGCAGCCCTGGTGAGTGGAAAGTGGGGAATGTGCTGATATCCATCAAGGCATCAGTCACCAGGAATACTGACAGACCCAGCCTCTGGCACCCCTGAGCAACCCCTGGGGTCCCTGCAAGTGCAGCATGGTCCCATATTAAAGGGGTTCTGGACCCTTCCTAAGGCACTGGGAGATGCCACCTCTCTGTGCCATGCTGGCAGTGCCCTCATCCCTGCCAGAGCCAGGCTCAAAGTCCACCCCAAAGCATCCTGAGGGCTGGAAGTTCACAGCATCCCACAGAAAACCCTCCTGCTACCCCAACCATGGCTGTGCCCACCCTGCTGAGACCCCCAAGGAATGGAATTGCTCCTCTGACCATCCTCTCTTTGCCTTCCAGCTGCCCCTGGTGTTCCTGAAGGTCAGTTTGGGAACCCAGGGAGTGGGGTGGGCTCGGGAGGGCCAGGACAGGGGGCACAGGACACAGCCGGGGGCGCCCCGGGCGCTGATCCTGTGTGTCCCTGTGCAGGATCCCAGCGGGAATCGCATCGCGCAGTGGCGGGACGTGACCCCTCGGCAGGGAATTGTGGATTTGTCCCTCCCGCTGGCCTCGGAGCCGGCCCTGGGCACCTACACCATCAGCGTGGAGGGGGAAAGCCACTCCTTCAGCGTGGAGGAATACGGTACACGGGGACTTGGAAGTGGGATCCCACCATGGGCAGCAGGTCTTGACCCCCTCCAGCCACCCGGGAGACGTTGTCACTGTCCTGGGAGTGACCACCCTCTGTCCTTGTGCCTGTCCACCAGTGCTGCCCAAGTTTGAGGTGACCATTCATCTCCCCAGTGTGCTGTGGGAGAAGGACGAGAAGTTCTCGGTGGAGATTTGCGGGCGGTGAGCTGGGAACAGGGAACAGGGGAGGACGGGGGGATCCAGCAGGGTGGGGTCCTCTCGGCACAGCCTCTCCACTGTCCCCACACAGCTACACCTACGGGAAGCCTGTCCGGGGGAAGGTCCAGGCCAGATTGTGCATCAGCCAGAACCTCTCGTTTTACCAGAAGTGGAAGACTTGCACGCAGGTCACTGGGCAGGTGAGCGTGGCTGGGACTGGGGGTGTCACTGGGAATTCCTGTGGGAATGTGTCACTGGGAATTCCACACCGGGGGTGTCACCGGGATGGCTCCTTCCTGGGAATGCTGCTGATGGGGTTGACCTTCCCTCCAGACGGAGAAGAATGGCTGCTTTTCCACAGAGGTTCCGATGGCTGCCTTCAACAAGACCATCTTGAAGATGAGGAAGGAACTTGAAGTCGAGGCATTGCTGGTGGAGGATGGGACAGGTGGGGATGGGGGTGTGGCCATCCCTATGTGCTCCCAAGGGATTGGGCTTCTCCAGGAACACCCAAAAGCACTGCTGGCATTTAGGGGTGCACATGCGGGGATGGGCTTTAGGTGGGGGTGTGAGTCAGGTCAGCCTGGCAAGACTTGGAATTCCAGGCAGAGGAAAAACACCTTTCCCAGATGCAGCAGCTCTGCCAGTGCTGGAAGCTGAGTGCTGGCAGAGCAGAGTGGTTGGGTTCACCCAGGCTGGTGAGGTGGCTTTGCCTCTGAGCTCGTCCCTCGCTCGCCACCCCGTCACAGCAGGAGTGGCCGGCTTGGCTGGAGAGGAAGGAGAGCAGAGCTTGTTCCTGTGCCCAGTGGCCCCAGGGGCCTCTCATGAAGGTGCCTCGGTGAAGAGCCTTTGCTGAAGTGTCAGCTCCCAGCTTTGGGTCTGAAATGTTCCACAGGGCTTCTGCTGCTCTTGCAGGAGATGCAAACCGTGCTGGGAGCTGCAGGAGGAAAGCCCAAATGTCCAGGGACCTTTTCTGCGTGGGGACAGGGGCACTCGCTGGAGCTAAGCTGTGTCCTGTGTCCCTGTAGCACCCTGAGCTCCCCACTCACTCTCTGCAGGGCTGGAGATGAAGAGCACCAAGACCTGCGAGGTTTTACCCGAAATAGTCACAGTCAAGTTTGAGAAGCCTGATCGTATCTACAAGCCTGGCCTCCCCTACACCGGGACGGTAACAGAGGGTCCCTCTCCCTGCGGGGCTCACCTGCCCCTGCTGCTCTCAGCCCTGCTCCTGCCCACCCCGGCCCTGTTCTGCCACAGCTGCAGCCCCAAACCACAGCACCTCCCCTTCCCTCCTGGCGCAGATCCGGCTGCAGGGAGCTGATGACTCTGGGCTGCCCCAGAGGCAGGTTCTGCTCTCGGTCAGGAACCAGGAAAAAGAGAGGACACAAAGCTTTGTGACAGACAGCTCAGGGAGAGCCTCCTTCCAGCTGGACACCTCTGGCTGGAGTGACAAAGTCTCCTTGCAGGTACGTGCCCCACCTGTGTCCCCCCCTCGGGGGTCCCGGAGCTTCTTCCTCCAGCTGGGGGAGGGCCTTGGAGCTGCACCGGCCTCGGGGGCTGCTGGGCGGATTCACCTACTGATTCCCCTCAGGCTCGAGTCATCGGGACAGCTGAGAGCCGGGAGGAGGACTCAGCAGCCACCTACCGAGGAGCCTTTCTGAGGGTCATGCCCTACTCGTCCAAGAGCGGGAGCTTCCTGCACATCCACGACCCGCAGGCGGAGCTGCCCTGCGGCCGTTCCCAGCTGCTCCACGTGGATTCCATCTTCGGCAAGGAGGCTTTTGGCAGAGAGCTGAAGAAACTGGATCTGGTTTTCATGGTGAGCCCCGGCCCAGGGTGGGAGGGCAGCAGGAATCAGGGCGGTTGTGGGGGAAGGGCCACATCTCCACTTTTCATGGTGGTGTCCCCAGGGACAGGACAATGAGAAACCTGTCCCGGAGAGCCTGAGGGACCTGTCAGAGGAGGTGGCTGCTGCCGCTGTTGGGCCTGCACCCCCATGGGAGGCTGGAGACTGGGCATGGTCAAAAATCATCCCAGAACTCTCATCGTTGGTCCGTCCTCCATCAGGACACTTTGACTCCACACTCAGCACCCATTTTGTTCTCACCCCCTCCTCTGCAGGTCCTGGCCAAGGGGACCATTACCAGCATCTTCAGGAAAGAGGTCACTGCAGAGCCTGGTACGTGCCATGGCACAGAGGGGCTGTGCAGGGCTCTGTCCCTGGGCCTGCCCCTCACAGAACCATGCAGCGGTTTGGGTTGGAAGGGGCCTCCAAGCCCATCCCATTCCATCCCCCTGCCCGGGGGAGGGACTCCTTGCACTCTCCCAGGGTGCTCCAAGCTCTGTCCACCCAGGCCTAGGACACTGCCAGGGCTAGAGCAGCTGCAGTTTCTCTGGGTAACATTTCCCCCCTTTCCATGGCCCAGGACACAGAGTCTCCCTCTCCCTGGAGCTGCCCATCGGGGTGGAGCTGGCACCCATGGCCAGGCTTCTGGTCTACGTGGTGCTGCCCAACGGCGAGATGGTGGCTGACACCACCGAGCTCTACGTGGCCAAGTGCTTCCCCAACCAGGTGAGAGGAGTTGGCTCCAGGTGCATCGCAGTGTCACAGCTTCTCAACCCATTCCCTGATCCCCAAACCCTGTGAGAGGAGCCCTCCTTACCTGTGCCTCGGTCCCGCCCCTCCATTGGAGGTGATTGCCCTGTGCCCCTGTCCCCTGTGTACCTGTGCAGGTGAAGATGGCATTTTCAGAGGCCAGGGCCCTGCCTGGGGCGGTGCTGAGGCTGCAGCTGGAGGCTGCCCCGGGCTCCCTGTGTGCTGTGCGAGCCGTGGATCGCAGCGTGCTGCTCCTGAAGCCCGAGGCTGAGCTCAGCGCCGAGGCCGTGAGTGCTGGCCCTGCCTGGGGTCCCCCTGCAGGCCCTGGAGCAGCCTGGGCTGGGGGTAGGATGACATTGGCTTAAGTGTCCCTCACCTGGACCCAGCGCTGTGGTGGCTCCCGGGCAAAGCTCTGTGCCCCAAAAATGAGGTTTTTGCACGTCTTTATTCCCAGGTCTACAAAGCACTGCCTGAATTCAACTATCCCAACAGCATCCAGGATGAACCATTCTGTAGCTTTTACTGGTGGAACTCCAAGATGGAAACCTACAAGTTATTCCAGGTGAGTAACTGCCCGGACCTCCCGGTTCCTCCCCATCCAGGAGCCACTCGTGCTTCTCCCAGGTGTTGGAAAAGCCACACCTGTTGCAAAGGATGTCCCTTTCCTGCCAAGCCCAGGCTCCTTCTCCAGTTGCTTTCTGTAGCCCTGACTCACTGCTGGAATGGGGATATTCCTCCTGCTGGCTGTGGGAGGTGGACACCCCCTGCTTTTTCACAGGATGCAGCACTGAAACTCTTCACCAATGCCAAGACCAGAGAGGATTGCCCACCCCTATGGGAAACTCTCCTGGTTGGATCGGCTGGAGGTGAGCACAGCTCTTGTGCTGAAAAGAGCAAAGAGCTGGTGGCCAGTCCTGGCTGCCGCACCCTCAGGGGACTTGGAGCCATCCAGAAAATACCCTGGGCATCAAAGAGGATGGAAAAGGATTTTGGTCACCCTTGTGCTGGCTGCAGGTGAGGTCCAGCTGAGACCTGAGGCACCCAAGTTCTGCTCTGCCTTTTCCAGGAGCAGAACCCCATTACATCCCAGAAGATGTGACCCTGTACAGCCAAGCCATCCCAGGCATCGAGGGCTGGGAAGAGCCCCCAGCACCCCGGATGTATTTCCCAGAGACGTGGCTGTGGGACCTGGTCCCTGTGGGGTGAGAGGACAGCTCCCAAGGGACAGGAGTTGGGGACCTCAGGACTCCTTCTCCCTGTGGGATGGCACCAGCAGTGCCACAGCGGTGCCACTCAGGTGATGCCACCAGCCACGGTGGGGTGGCCTCGTGACCTTCTCCATGCTACAGGGAGGGCGGCTCTGCCGAGGTGGCAGTGACAGTGCCTGACGCCATCACGGAGTGGGAGGCCGGGATGTTCTGCATGGCCCCGCAGGGCCTGGGGCTGTCTCCTGCTGTCACCCTCACGGCCTTCCAGCCGTTCTTCGTGGAGCTGGCGCTGCCCTACGCCGTGGTACGGCATGAGACCTTCACCCTCAAGGCCACAGTCTTCAACTACCTGCGCCAGTGCCTGAGGGTGAGTGAGGACAGGCTGGGGACCCTGGGGTGTGGCAGTGGCTGACGGGGCTGTGCCGTGCTCTGGCAGGTTCAGCTGAGGTTTGGGAGGTGACCCTGGCTCTGGGGGCTGACGGAGCCATGGCCGTGCCCCGCAGGTTCAGGTGATGCTGGCAGAGTCGGCGGAGCTGGAGGTGTCACCAGCTGCAGGGGACAACTACAGGAGCTGTGTCTGCGCAGACGAAGCCAAGACCTTCCAGTGGGGCGTGCGAGCCACCAGCCTGGGTACAGATCTGCCACCACCCCACCCTGCTGCCCGGGGCCCCTCAGGGGATGAGGTGGGGTGGGCAGGGGGGGCAGGAACCCCACGGCATCTGGGGAGTTCTCCCTCGCTCTGCTCCCACCCTTCCTGGGGACCCCCAGCCCATCCAGCCAGCCCCATCCCAAGCCCGGGGGCTGTGCTCAGGTTTGGGGGCCCCCTCAGGGACTGAGGGTTGTGTTTGCACCTGCAGGGGAGGTGAACGTCACCGTGAGCACTGAGGCCCTCAGCTCCACTGAGCCCTGTGGCAACGAGCTGCCCCTGGTGCCGGCCCAAGGCCGTGTGGACACCGTGATAAAGCCCCTGCTGGTGCAGGTCAGAGGGCTGTGGAGGAGGAAAATGGGATGGATTTGGGAGCAGGGTCCAAACGGCCCTGGTGGCACACGGGGAGAGCACCCAGACGTGAAGCTAGGGGTGGCCTAGGGGACAGGGGGACAGGCAGGTCCCTCCTCCTGACCGACTCTGGTGCTGCTTCCTCACAGCCCGGGGGGATCCTTGTGGAGAAGGCTCACAGTTCCCTGCTCTGCCAGGAAGGTAGGACTGGCCACGGGTGTCTGGCAGCGCTGTGGGATGTGGCCCAGGGGTGCTTGGCCACTGATCACAAGGGCCACCAGCCCAGAGGAGCCAAGGGCCAGGGTGTCTGGGCAGGTGCGGTGGGTGAGGCTGCCAGGCCAGGAATAGCTGGGCATTCCCACTGTCACGGCCCTCTGTCCCCACAGGTGCTGAAGAAGTCTCCCTGGAGATTCCTGCAAACATCCTGGAGAGTTCCCAGAGAGCCCATGTCACTGTGATGGGTAAGGGACGGGCCGGGGCGCCACTGGGGACAGGGTGGGTGCAAAGGTCCCCAGGCTCTGTCGGATGTGGGACCACCCAGAGCTGACATGGAAGGGGACACGGATGCTGGTGGCAGGGGCACAGCTGATGATGTGTCCCCCTGGGCCAGGTGACATCCTGGGCAATGCCCTGCAGAACCTGGACAGTCTCCTGACCATGCCCTACGGCTGTGGGGAACAGAACATGGTTCACTTTGCCCCCAACATCTACATCCAGCAGTACCTGGAGAAGAGCGGGCAGCTGCTGCCGGACATCCGCGCCAAGGCACAGGGCTTCCTGCAGAGCGGTCAGTGGGACCCTGACTCCCCCCCTGGAAGGACACCACTGTCCCACAGCCCCCTCCTCACTGCACCTGGCTCCTCTGGAGTCTCCTGGGCACAGAAATAGTGCCCTGTCCCCACATCCTCCCACAGGGTACCAGCGGGAGTTGCTGTTCAAACACGATGACGGCTCCTACAGTGCCTTTGGGAAGGGAGATCGCACGGGCAATACCTGGTGAGGGCTCCCTGGCTGCAGCCAGGGCTCCTCCTGCCAGCCAGGGAGCCCCAGGACTGACCCTCAGCCCTCCAATGTCTCCCTGGCTCCAGGCTGACGGCGTTTGTCCTCAAGTCCTTCGGGCAGGCCCGAGCCTACGTGGCCATTGAGGAGCAGCACATCACGGACGCACTGCGGTGGCTGCGGCAGCACCAGAGGAAGAGCGGCTGCTTCCGCAGCGTGGGCAAACTCTTCAACAACGCCCTGCAGGTGGGGCAGGGGCTGGGGTGAGCACCCAGAGTGTGTTCTGGGCAGTGGGGGTGTCCCTGTGTTGGTGTCAGAGCCTGGCCGGACCTGTGTCCCGTGGCCCCTTGCAGGGCGGTGTTTCGGACGAGCTCTCACTCTCAGCTTATGTGACGGCAGCGATGCTGGAGCTGGGGCTGCCCACGCTGGTGAGATGGACCCTTCTTCCCCACAGGGACTGGTGGGGTGGGGACAGCTGCTGGGACAGGCTGTTCCAGGCCACCTCACAGCCTGAAGTGGGCACAGCTGGTCACATTGGGTTCTCTGAGCGAGTCCCATGCCCCGGGCTGGCTCCTGACTCCGCTGCCACGCCAGGAACCAGCGGTGAGCTCAGCCCTGAAGTGCCTGGAGGCTTCTCCCACGGACAACCCCTACACGCAGGCCCTGCTGGCCTACGTGTTCGGGCTGGCGGGGCTGCGGGAGCAGCAGCAGGCGCAGCTGCAGCGCCTGGCCCGGCACAGCGTCACCGCAGGTACGGCCCGGGCAGGGGCACCGCGGGCAGGGCACCGAAGGCAGGGACACCATGGGCAGAGCACCTTGGTGAGGGACCCCAGCCCGGCCCTGCAGCAGGGGCTGAGCTCCCGCCCCTTCTCCCCCAGAGGGACAGCTCTACTGGCAGAGGAAGGGGAAGGCTCAGAAGCCCTCAGAGCCATCCTGGGCCGCGGCTGCGCCGGCCGAGGTGGAGATGACAGCCTACGCCCTGCTGGCCTACCTGTCCCAGCCCTCCGTGTCCCCTGCTGACCTGGGGACAGCATCCCGGATCGTCCGCTGGCTCTGCAGGCAGCAGAACCCCTACGGGGGCTTTGCCTCCACGCAGGTACCGGCCCTGGGCTCCAGGGGCTGCTCCAAACCGGCCCCTCCTGGGAGCTGTGCTCACGGGTGACCCTGGTGTGATCCCCACACACAGGACACTGTGGTGGCCCTGCAAGCCCTGGCCAAATACGCCGCCCTGACCTATGGCAGCAATGGGGACTTCACGGTGACGGTGACATCACCCACAGGGACAGTGCAGGACTTTGTGCTGGACAGCAGCAACCGGCTGGTGCTGCAGCGGGCGGCCCTGCCTGAGCTGCCGGGCACCTATGGGCTGCGGGCCCGCGGGCAGGGCTGTGCCCTGGCGCAGGTGGGTACAGGCTGGGCTCCCTGTCCTTGTCCCCTCACTAGCCTCAACCCTGTGCTGTCCCCCAGGTGACCCTGCGCTACAATGTGCCCCCCCCTCCCAGCACGGGCACGTTTGAGTTGCGGGTGGAGACGGAACCGCTGCCTGGCACACAGAACCCCCAGTTCCTGCTCCGGCTCTGGGCACGGTAGGCACTGGGGCCGTCCTGGCTCTGGGGAGGACAGGAGCAGCCAGGGAGGGAAGGAATCCCCAAGCCCACCCTGGGGCTCTGCCCTTGCAGGTACAGCGGGCAGCGTCCTGCCACCAACATGGTTGTCATCGAGGCCAAGCTGCCGTCGGGCTACAGCCCGGACAAGAAATCCCTGGTGGAGGTGAGGAGCCCCAACCCCCCTCTGGGATAGCCCAGGCCCCTGCCCCTCAGGGGCTGTGGGACACGGAAGGCCAGCTCTAGGGGGCTGGTCACCCATGGAGCAGCTGTGGCCCTTCCTGAGCTGTGTCCCTGCAGCTGAAGAGGAAGGACCTGGTGAAGAAGGTGCAGGTGCAGCCCGAACAAATGACCATTTACCTGGAGCAGGTGAGATGGGACAGGAGCAGGAGCCCTGGGACCTGGGGGGTTTCCCCGTGGTGGGTGGCTGCACCTCGCCCCTGGGCTGTCTCCACAGCTGAGCAAGAAGGAGGAGACCTTTTCCTTCCGAGCCCAGCAGGACTTCCTGGTGAGCAACCTCCAGCCGGCCACCGTGTCCCTGTACGACTACTACGAGCCAGGTGAGCCCTGCAGGGCTGTGTCCCCTGGCCCCGCTGCCACCCTGCAGTCCCAGGGGCTCAGTGGGCTCTGCCTGAGCTCCCAGCTCCCCCTTTGGCTCCTCCCAGCCCCATGGTCACCACCCTTCCCATTGCAGGTGACCGTGTGGATGTGGCCTACACTGCACCCCCCAGCTCAGGTAGGGGCTGGGCCTGCCAGGCCAGAGTTCACCCCTCGGGACCCTGATGGAAACCCTCCCACCCTGGAGGGCCAATCGGGGCTGTGCTGAGCCCCGGGGAAGGAGGGCAGAGGAGCCCATCCTGGAGTCCTGCCCTGAGCATTGGGGATGTGCTGGCCAGAGCTTAGGGGCAGAGCTCAGGGGGGGCCCAAGTGTCCAGGCTGGGGGTGCAGGAGGTTCTGTGCCTCACTGCGGGGGCTCAGCCCCCACCAGGCCTGGCCTTCCTCCAGTGACTCCCTGGAGCTCCCCAGCCCGGGGGTTTGGGGTCACACAGGACACTGAGCTCCAAGGGATGAGGGTCAGGGGCAAGCAAGGCTGGTGGTGGGGGGACGTGGGGATTCTCCTCTCACAGCCCTCCCACATTCCATTTTGAAGAGGAGAAGGAAAACGTCTAACTGAGCTTGGCAGCCCCTCCCTGCCCCAGCTCCTGCGGCCGCCAAGGACAGGGATGGCTGAGGCTCTCTGCTCCCACCCTCCACGGGGGCAGGAGGTGGCCCAGAGACTCTCCCAGCACCACTGCCCCCCCCTGGATGGAGCCACAGCCACACCATCCCCTGGGATCTGCAGCCAAGGTGCTCCAGCAGGCCCAAGGACACACATGGTTTCTGCCACATGATGGACTTGGCTGAGTAGCCACAGTGGGAACTTCACAGGGACACCCCTGGACCACCTCCTGCCACCCCTGCATGGGGGCTCTGGAGTGCCAGCTCTGGCCTCTCCCCTCCCCACAGGGCCTGAAGGGGACCCAGAGCTCCTCCCTCCTGCCAGAGCTTCCCTGGCAGGTCCCCACCACCCCTCACCTCCTTGGGATCCACAGTGCCACCCCAGCCCCCTCCCGAGCACTGACACAGCACCAGTGCCACCATGAGGGACTCAGGGACACTCTGCAATCCCAGCACAAACCAGTCAGGTGCCTCTTGGAGAGAAGCTAGGCCTGCTGGACCCCAGCCCCTGCCCTGGGTCTGAATAAAGCCATATAGTCAAGCACTTCTTTACTCTTGGTCTTTTCCTTGAGGGTCCCACCGCAGAAAGGGGTGGGGACAGAAGGGACTACTGTGTGGCTACTGTGGCCTAGGGCAGGAGGTGACGGTCAGGAGAGTCAATCCCTGTCAGACAAAGCCAGGTGGGCTGAGGGGGGTGGGCTCCCGAGGCAGAGCAGGAGTACAGAACACACACCTCTGTGCCTGTCACATGGCACAAGGGGACATGGCAGTGCCAGCACGGCCCCTCAGCTCACCCAAGCACGGGACACAGCCTGGGGCAGCCTCAGACTGGGGTTACACTCTGCTGTCGCAGAGCAGCTGCTCTGGGCACAGGCTCTGCTGTTCTGCCACCTCAGTGACAATTCTGGAGCAGAGATGTCCCCCAGAGCCATACCTGCCCTGGGGACACCTGCAGCTGTGGCCAGGGACCAGGACAGTGCTGGGGTCAAATGACCCCTCCATGCCCCAGGGGAAGGCACGAAGCAGTGGAACAGCAAGGCACAGACTAAGTGAGGTGTGGCCATGCCCCAGCCCTGTCCCCAGGTGTCCTGAGGTGGCAGTGGGGCACAGGAACCAGCCCTGTGCCCCGAGCTCAGTCCCTTGCTGGTGATGGAGTCGCTCCCACCTCACTTGTGGCGCTTCTTCTTCTGCTCTTTGCGCTTCTGAGCCCTCACGTCCTTCTTGAGGCGGCTGTCAACCACCTTGAACTGGCCCTTGACGCCGGGGGGACGCCGCACCCGGGGTCCCACACCCTTCTTGGCCACCAGGTAGGTGACCTGGCGCTTCTCCTTGGCCAGCCCGGCCTTCTTGTAGATGCTGCAGGAGAAGGATAAAGGTCAGAGCGAGCTTGGGTGGGACAAAAACCAAACCCCGTGCTGGGACGTCGGGTCCCACCCCTCCTCTGGTTTTGCCACCCCTGGATCAGCCTGGCTGAGGACACAGAGCTGTCCCAGTGGCTGCAGGGACGTGACCAGCCCAGCCACAAAAGGAGGAGCTGGATCCTGGCGTGGCCACTCACCGGCGCAGCTGGGCCACCTTCTCCCGTTCCGAGATGTCCACGGTGCTCACCACAGCCTCGGCCTTCTTCTTCATCTGCTCCAGCTTCTTCAGCATCTGGGGGACAGCCGGGGGGGACACGGGGTCAGAGGAGGGACAGGGGTTGGAGGAGGGATGGGGGATCAGAGGGGGTGGTCAGAGGAGGGACAGAAGATCAGAGGAGAGACAGGGGATGCGGAAGAGGAATGGAGGAGTCAGAGGTGGGACGGGGGATCAGGGACAGGGGATTCAGAAGAGGGATGGGGAGGTCAGAGGTGGGACAGTGGGATCAGAGGAGGGGCAGGACATCAGAAAAGGATGGGGTACCAGAGATGAGACAGGGACATTGGAGGAGGGGATAGGGGGATCAGAGGGAGGACTGAGGCCCTTGTCAGGCCCTGGGAGAGGAGTCAGGGCATCCCTGGGAGCCCACCCCCACTCACCCTCCGCTTCTTGCGGGCCTTGGCCTCTGCCACTTTCTTGATGGGGCGGGCGTTGATCTCCTTCCAGCGCTGCCGATAGGCCTCGACCGTCTGCTTGTCCAGGGGCAGCTGCCGGCGCCGGTGCTGCCGCTCCTCCTCCGTGAACCACTCGGGCAGCTCCCCCTCCTCCTCATTGTAAGAGTACCTGGAGGGGCCCCGGTGAGCTGTGAGCAGGACATTCACCTGTCCCCACTGGAGAACAAAGCCTGCAGCCCCCAGCCCAGTACCTGTTGAAGGAGTCATCGATGAGGTCCCGCCGGGCCTTTTTGGAGGAGGCAATGATGGAGCCGAGGGCCAGGCCTTCTGCATCCAGGATTCTTTTCACTGTGGGACATGGGAAATCTTGGTCTGGCTGCAGCCCAAGAACCAGGGAGCAGCCCCGGGGAGCGTGGTCTGTTCCTGCCCCATCCCCTGTCCCTCCTGAGAGAGGCCATGGCCCCCCACTCACCTGGCTTCTCAATGGGCACCACTTCGAAGCCACAGCGCTCGGCACGGTTCTGCTTCCTCCCCCCTGGTGCCAGCGGCCTGTGGAGAGGCATGGGCAGGGCTGGGGTCCCTCAGCTCTCCAAGATTGTGGAGCTGGGGAGGACAGCCAGACCGCCCTCAGCCCTTACCTCTCATCTTCGCTGCTGCTCTCATCATCACTGCTCTGCTCTTCCGGAGCTTTGCTGGCATCGGGAGCCGTGGCTGCTGCAGGGGTGGGCTCGGCAGGAGCCTCCTCCTTGGCCACCTTCTCCTTCTTCTTCGTCTTCTGCCCTTTCTTTGTTGTTTTGTCTGTGAAGGGGAAGCACTGGGTGAGACAGAGCCGAGGCAGACCCTGCTGCAGATACTCGTCTAGAGATCTGGCTCATTAACGCTGCACTAATGGCAGCTGTTAGTGACACAGGCTGGCAACAGCCTCTGGTCTAGCGAGAGGTGTTCCTGCACCTGGCAAGGCCTGGGACTGGGTGCTCTTTAAGGTCCTTTCCAAGCCAAACCATTCCATGCTGCTGCTAAGGGCAGCACTCCCACTGGGGCTGGACCCAGTGCCCCCCACTGGGCTGCAGCACTGTCCCTCTGTGTCCCCCCACTGGGCTGCAGCACTGTCCCTCTGTGTCCCCACACTGGGCTGCAGCACTGTCCCTCTGTGTCCCTCCACTGGGCTGTGGCACCATCCCTCTGTGTCCCCACACTGGGCCACGGCACTGTCCCTCTGTGTCCCCACACTGGGCCACGGCACTGTCCCTCTGCGTCCCCTCACCTTTCTGAGCCTCGCGCTGCCTCTCAGCCAACATCTGGGCCTGCCCCAGCTCCAGCTCCTCATCTGCATCATCCTCGATGCCAGCGAAAGCGTCCTGGGATGGGGAACAGGGGGGTCAGGACAGGGCAGGCCTGGGGAGAGGGCAAGCCCCAGGGAGGGGGTCAGCCCCAGGGAGAGGGGGTCACCTCCAGGGAGGGGGAGGGGGGGGTCAGCCCTGGGGAGGGNTGGGGAACAGGGGGGTCAGGACAGGGCAGGCCTGGGGAGAGGGCAAGCCCCAGGGAGGGGGTCAGCCCCAGGGAGAGGGGGTCACCTCCAGGGAGGGGAGCCAGCTCCAGGGAGGGGGAGGGGGGGGTCAGCCCTGGGGAGGGGAACCAGCCCCTGGGAAACTGCTAGGGCCAAGGATGCTCCATCATTCCTGCTCCACAAGTGGGATTCACCTTCCCAAACCACAGGCTGGCCTGCCGCTCCTCCAGCACCGACTTCTCCTCCAGAGGCACCAGCAGGGGATTCTCCACTTCCTGCCCTTCCTCCTCCTCCTCTTCCTCCTGCTTAAACTTTGTCCTGTGACAGGGAGCAGAGGGATCAGTGTCCCCAGCCCCAGCTGGGTGCTGGAGCTGCTCCCAGGGCAGCCCCTGCCCCAGGAGACGTCTCCCCTCTCACCTCTCCCCTCTCACCTCTTCCCACCCCGCTCCCGCTCCAGCTTCCGCTGCCGGGCCTCAATCTCCAGCAGCTCCTCAGGGTCCAGGTCGCTGGCCAGGGACACGTCGTCCTCTTCATCGTGATCGGACAAGTAAATGTCATCGTCCCCAGGGCTGATGTCCAGCAGGGCGTCGGCCGAGGCCATATCCCCCCGGGACAGCTCATCCAGCAGCTGCAGCACAGGTTAGAGAGTCACACAAGTGACGTGAGCCACAAGCCAGACCCTGTCCCACCCCGCTGTCCCCGGGAGCTCGTGTCCCCACGCACCGGGGTCCTGTGGATGCTCCGCAGGGAGAACATGGCGGTGTCGCCATCGTCAGCGATGGACACTCCAGGCAGGTCCATCTTCAGCTCCACGCGCTCCCGCTGCTTCCGCTGCTCCTTCAGGATCTTCTTCTTCTTTCTGGAGGAGGCAAAGCAATGAGGCCACACCATCCCTTCCCCACACAAACACCCCAGAGGCTCAGCCCTGCCACACAACTGCCAACACCCTGTGAGGGGCCCCCAGTGCTGGCATAGCCTGGAGCAGCTGCTTCAGCTTCTTAGAGGAGCAGAGGAGCTCAAGGACCCCAAATCCACAACCCCCCACCCCCCAGCAGAGGGACAAGCTGACACTGCCACCCTCTGTCTCCATGGGTGCAGCCCCATCTCTCCTCTTCCTACCGCTTCAGCTCTGCCAGCTCCTTGGCCTTCATCTCTGCCAAGGCCAGCTCCACCTCCTCTTGCTCCTTCGCCTCCTCAGCAGCTGCAGCTTTTGCCTCCATCTTCTCCGTCTTCTCCTCCTCCATGCCCTCCTCCTCCTCACCGGAGCTCAGGCTGCAAAAGGAAGGAGCTCAGAGGACCAGAGCTGGGGACAGCCCATCCCAGCCAGGGGACAGCCCTGCTCCCTGGTCCTACTTGATATCCAACTCCTTTGCCTGCTCCTTCAGCTTCTTGGCCAGGAACCGCCGCAGCTTCGTCCTCCAGTTCAGCAGGGCCCTGGGTGGGGTGGCAGCTGTTAGGGACAGCCAGCAGGCTCAGCTGGGGGCTATGGCCGTCCCCAGGCCCAGCTGGGGGGGAGGCTGTCCCAGTGTCCCCCAGCACCTGAGCTCCTTGCGGCCCAGCACTCGGATGTCCTTGCAGCACTGGCGCAGCTCCTCCGTGGTGGAGCTGTGATTCTCCAGTTCCCCATCCCCCAGTGTGATCTGGCACAGGGAAAGGGATTTGAATTTAAATCCCAGCCTTCCCTCCACAGGATGGAGACAGGGAGTCCTTCCAGGTACACACCTCATTGGCCTTGGAGAGGAAGTCCACGGGGTTGGCAGCCTTGAGGAAGTCCATGAGGGTGAAGCGGTGGTACAGGGTGGTGTCACCATCGGCATAGCCTTCGGCCTGCAGGGAAAAGGGACTGTGGCGGCGGGGGGCACACAGGCAGACACCACCAGCCCTCAAGGGTGGATGGGTTCACCTGACTGGTGTCTTCCTGCAGTGGCCCCTTAAATGTGTCTGTGGGTTGTTCTTAAGGACTTTAGAAATTGTTTCCAACCTCATCCTGAGCCAGGACAGCTCCCCAGCCTCGGCCCAGCAGCAGCTCCCAGCCCTGCCTCAAACACAAGAACTGACAATGACAGCTCTGTGCTCAGCTGAGGTCCCCTGTCACAGATTTACTGCCCTAATGCCACTTCAGAAAGACACAAAGCCTGTGCCCAACTCCTGTACAGCCCCAGACACATAATGCCCACTTCAGGGCTGCAGCGACTCAGGGCTCCAAACCTCCTTCAAACTGGTTCTTCCAACACCTCCCATCCCAAAATCTTGCATTTTCCTGAACAATTTGAATTATCACAACCTCTTCAAGCCTAGTCCCATTTGTGTCTGGCCTTGCTCATACCTTGGGCTTCTTTTTGCTGACCAGCTGACTGACAGACTTGGCGGGAACCTCCACATCCTTGAAGGCATATTTGGGGTCAAAGAACTTGCTGTCGATCTTGTCTGGAGCCTGATAACCTGGGATGGAAGGATCAGAGCCATGAGAGACGCTCCTCTGGGATGGAGGGATCAGAGCCACTCCTCCTGGGACGGAGGAATCAGAGCCACGAGACATTCCTCTGGGATGGAGAGATCAGAGCTACTTCTCCGGGGAGGGAGAACTCAGAGCCATTCCATTGCCCCAGGAAGAATCAGAACCATAAAAGCATTCCTCCTGGAAGGGAGGGATCAGAGCCACTCCTGCTGGGATAGAGGGACCAGAGTGACCTGCAAGTTTCCCCAGCCCCTTCCCAGCTGCTCACCCTGGCACACCACAAAGATCTCGGCAGACTCGTTGCGGGAGGCCTGGGGCTTGGTGGCCTGGACCTTCTGGAAGAACTGCTGGAAGATCCACAGGAGGGGCTGGTAATCCCGGGAACGGAACACCTTGGTGATGAACCAGCCACCCTTGCACAGGAACTCACAGGCCAACTTCAGTGCCATGAGAGTCAGGTTAGCTGCAGCAGGAAAGAACAGAGTGAGGAAATGAGCAGGATCTGGAATGGGTTTCCCCAGAGAAGCTGAGGCTGCCCCATCCCCAAGGCCAGGCTGGACAGGGCTTGGAGCAGCCTGGGACAGTAGGAGGTGTCCCTGTCCATGGCACGGGTGGTACTGAATGAGCTTTAAGGTCCCTCCCAACCCAACCCAACCCAGGCTGGAAGACCCTAAGAGCAGAGAGCTGTCCTGTGCCCCGTGTCCCCACCCTGGGAGTAGGCGTCATGCACCCAGCTGGCTCCCACGTTGGGCGCTCCATCGTTCAGCACCACGTCCACCTTCCACGTCTGCAGCTCCTTGCGCAGGGCCTGTGGGACAGGGACACTCGTTTGTTCCTCAGCCAGGACCCCAGCCCATCCCCTGTGACCCCCCTGCCACTGCAGGGGACCTGCGGAGCCCCAGGCCAGCAGTGTCCCTCACACAACGACAGTACCTGACGGCATTTCTCGGTGGTGATGTCCTCCTGCAGCGTCACCACGTTGGGAATGGGCTTGATGGGCACCAAATCCACCCCTGAAGAAAAACAGCAAATCCCCTCAAAAAGAGCTTCCCCAGCCAGCCCTCCTCCTGCCGGGACCCCTTTTGTCTCACCATGGCCTAGCCCCAGCTCCTGCCCAGCCCCACACTCACCGATGATCAGGCTGGACACCGGCATGAACTTGGAAGCCACCTGAAGCCTAGCAAGAACAGAGAGGAGCAAAGCTGCAGCAGGATCCCAGGAGAGCTCTCAGCCTGGGATTGATCTCCCAGGCTTTGGGATCGAGAGCACAGAACCAACAGGGAACACAGGGCACCAGGCTGGTGGCACTGCGGGCGGCCTGTCCCCACTTACCACCCGCCGGGGGCTGCACACAGGTCCAGCAATGCCCGGGCCTTCTGCAAGAACTGGAACTTCCGATTGAGCTGCAGCAGCTTGAAGGAGGAGCGGGAGCGGAAGCCTGGGGGGAGCAGGGGGGCGCTGATGGGGCTGACAGGGCCCGCAGCCCCCCTGTGCCCAGCGTCGGGCCGGGCCCTCACCTGTCTCCTTGGCTAGGTGGTAGAACTTGTCCCGCCGGCTCTTGCCCAGTTTGCTTTTCTTGCCCATGGCGGTGGCGGGGCGGCCCCTCGGGGGGGCTGGGACGTGCAGTCAGCCAAGGGCTCGGGCCTGGGGGGGAGACAGGGCTGAGGGGCGGCCTGGGGTCCCCGAGGCTCTGCAGGGGAGCCCTGACCTCCCTCAGTGCTCCCTGAGCGTCCTCTCCATGCGCCTGTGTTTCTTCAGCTCTCTCTCAGTTCTCCCTCCCCTCGTTACCCCTGTCAGTGCCCGCCCAGTGCTCCTCACTGACCCCGCAGTGCCCCCTCTCAGTGCCCCCTCTCAGTGCCCCTCACGGCCCCGGCCCTGCCCCCTCAAGTCCATTCCCGCTGGCCCCGAGCCGCAGCCCAGCCCCGCTGTTCTCCCCTGCAGCCTCCGACCGCCCGGGCTCAACGTCCCCCAGCCCTGACACCCCCGCACCCCCTTCTCCAGCCCGAGCCACTGCCCCGAGACACCGACACGATCTCGACCCCGCTTCTGATCCCGACCTCACTCCAGACCCCGCTCCTGACCCCACTCCCGGCTCCGCCGCGTGCCCGCACCGCCGTCCCGACCTGCCCCGCAGGAGCCAGCCAGCTTCCGCTTCCGCTTCCTCCTGCTCTGGCCGCCATCTTAGGAGTGGCGCAGGCCTCCTCCGCAGCCTGCGGCGGAAGAAGGGGAAGGATAACAGGTGCCCTCGGAGGTGAGGAAAGCAATGACGGGGCCCGCTCGGTGGCCCGATCGCAGCTCTGCCCTTCCTCTCCGGTGCTTTAGGACACGGAGAAATCACCTCTGACCGCTCCAAGATGGCGGTGCAGTCCCGACACGAGTGAGCCTCTATAGCGCATGCGCACCGCTAATGCACGACGGTGAGCGCTTTCGGGAGAGGAAGTGACGCCATCACGCCGGGCGTGCAGAGGGCGGGCAGTGGAAGCCGGCGGCCGCCATCTTTGTGGGGGCCCGTTGCCGGTGGAGAAGATGGCGGTGGACGGGCCCGAGCAGGTGCGGGCCGGGGCCGGGGATGGGGATGGGGATGGGGATGAACCGGCGGGGCTCAGGGAGGGACTCGGGGCGCTCCTTGCTGCCCCACGCTGTGCTGCCGCAGAGCCTGGCAGCGCCGTGACTCGGCGGGTCTCGGGAAGGCGGCGGGACCTAAGGGGCGGGACCGGGACCGGGGCTCGCAGGGGAACGGGAGCTGGGGCTGCTGTGGGCATCGGTGGGAGGACGGGACACGAGTGAATCAGGCCGCGGCTTGGGGGGGTCGGGAAGGGAGTGAGAGGGAGAGGAAGGAGCACTCGGGACCCGGACGGGAGCGGGAACGGGGGACTGGGAACGGGGGATGGGAGGAGGGAGAAGAAGACCCAAGACCCGGCCCGGCGGGGAGGCGGAGGGTGGAGGAGGCCGCTGAGCTCTGCCGTCCCAGATGGAGATGGACGACGGGAAGGGCGGCTCGGGGCTCCGGCAGTATTACCTGTCCAAGATCGAGGAGCTGCAGGTGAGCACGGCTGCAGGGGACACCGGGACAGTGTCCCTGTGCTTCCAGCCGTGGCGTGGCCGTGTCCCTACCCCTGTCCCAGGGGGCTGGGCAGGCAGGACCCTCCCTGTGGGTTCTGGGGACACCAGGTGCTCTGAGCTGGGGGCTTGGCCCTGTCCAGGTCCCTGTCCCAGCTACCAGAGGGCAGGGACAGATGGGATGTTGGGATAAATCATTCCCTGGGAGGATGGGGGGCCCTGGCACAGGGTGCCCAGAGCAGCTGTGGCTGCCCCTGGATCCCTGGCAGTGCCCAAGGTCAGGCTGGATATTGAGGCTGGGAGCAGCCTGGGACAGTGGGAGGTGTCCTTGCCCATGGCAGGGGTGGGAGTGAGATGAGCTTTAACATCTTTTGGCACCCTGAGGTTCCCTGGTTCCCTGCCCGAGGCCGGGTGCTGCCTGTGGCTGAGACAGGGGCGCTCAGCACAGCCTGTCCTCTGCAGCTCATCGTCAACGAGAAGAGCCAGAACCTGCGGCGCCTGCAGGCACAGAGGAACGAGCTCAATGCCAAGGGTAGGGCCTGGAGCCTCCTCCTGCTCCTGGTGCTTGGGCAGGGCTCTGGGCTGGGCTTTGGGGGGCTCTGGGCTGGGCTTGGGCTGGCCCTAGGGAGCTCTTGGCTTGGGCTGTGCTTTCGGGAGCTCTGGGCTGGGCCTGGGGGACTCTGGGCTGGGCTTGGGCTGGGCTTTGCGGGGCTCTGGGCTGGGCTTTGAGGGACTCTGCGCTTTAGGGGCTCCGGGCTGGGCTTTGTAGCCAGCTACCAGAGGGCAGGGACAGATGGGATGTTGGGATAAATCATTCCCTGGGAGGATGGGGGGCCCTGGCACAGGGTGCCCAGAGCAGCTGTGGCTGCCCCTGGATCCCTGGCAGTGCCCAAGGTCAGGCTGGATATTGAGGCTGGGAGCAGCCTGGGACAGTGGGAGGTGTCCTTGCCCATGGCAGGGGTGGGAGTGAGATGAGCTTTAACATCTTTTGGCACCCTGAGGTTCCCTGGTTCCCTGCCCGAGGCCGGGTGCTGCCTGTGGCTGAGACAGGGGCGCTCAGCACAGCCTGTCCTCTGCAGCTCATCGTCAACGAGAAGAGCCAGAACCTGCGGCGCCTGCAGGCACAGAGGAACGAGCTCAATGCCAAGGGTAGGGCCTGGAGCCTCCTCCTGCTCCTGGTGCTTGGGCAGGGCTCTGGGCTGGGCTTTGGGGGGCTCTGGGCTGGGCTTGGGCTGGGCCTAGGGAGCTCTTGGCTTGGGCTGTGCTTTCGGGAGCTCTGGGCTGGGCCTGGGGGGCTCTGGGCTGGGCTTGGGCTGGGCTTTGCGGGGCTCTGGGCTGGGCTTTGAGGGACTCTGCGCTTTAGGGGCTCCGGGCTGGGCTTTGTAGGGCTCTGGGCTGGGCTTGGGCTGGGCCTGTGGGGCTCCAGCCCCACGACTGACGCTGAGCTGTCCTTGTCGCTGTCCCTGGGGCAGTGCGGCTGCTGCGGGAGGAGCTGCAGCTGCTGCAGGAACAGGGATCTTACGTGGGAGAGGTGGTGAGAGCCATGGACAAGAAGAAGGTGCTGGTCAAGGTACGAGGCTGAGCTGGCCCAGGGGGACTGAGCTGGGCTGGGAGGCTGTCCTGTGTCCCCATGGGGGATGGGACAGCTCAGAGATGTGGGGCGGGAGCTTCTTGACCAGAGGAGCTTGTTGGGATGGCTCTGTTGGGGCTGGGGCTGCCCCGGGGTGTCCAGTGGGGTTGGAGCTCCTGGTCCTGCTCTTCCCAAACCCCGTGGGTGTCCCCAGCGGGGAATTCCCAGGGAAACAACTTCCAGAGGTATTTATGTTTGCTAGGTGCACCCGGAGGGGAAGTTTGTGGTGGATGTGGACAAGAACATCGACATCAATGATGTGAGTGTCCCCAGGGGGGTTTCAGGGGGTCCCCAGGGCTGGTAGGGACACCCAGGCCCTGTGCTGTCCCCACAGGTGACCCCCAACTGCCGCGTGGCGCTGCGCAACGACAGCTACACCCTGCACAAGATCCTGCCCAACAAGGTGGACCCACTCGTGTCCCTCATGATGGTGGAGAAGGTCCCGGACTCCACCTACGAGATGATCGGGGGCCTGGACAAGCAGATCAAGGAGATTAAGGAGGTCATCGAGCTGCCCGTGAAGCACCCGGAGCTCTTCGAGGCGCTGGGCATTGCCCAGCCCAAGGCAAGTGCTGCCCTGGGGGTCCCCGGGCTGTCCCGCAGCCTGGGCAGGCTCTGAGCCCCGTGTGCCCGCTGCAGGGTGTGCTGCTCTGAGCCCCGTGTGCCCGCCGCAGGGTGTGCTGCTCTGAGCCCTGTGTGCCCACTGCAGTGCATGCTGCTCTGAGCCCTGTGTGCCCACTGCAGTGTGTGCTGCTCTGAGACCCGTGTGCCCACTGCAGGGTGTGCTGCTCTGAGCCCTGTGTGCCCACTGCAGTGTGTGCTGCTCTGAGCCCTGTGTGCCCACTGCAGTGTGTGCTGCTCTGAGACCCGTGTGCCCACTGCAGGGTGTGCTGCTCTGAGCCCTGTGTGCCCGTCGCAGGGCGTGCTGCTCTGAGCCCCGTGTGCCCGCTGCAGGGTGTGCTGCTCTGGGCAGGCTCTGAGCCCCGTGTGCCCACTGCAGGGTGTGCTGCTCTATGGCCCCCCCGGCACAGGGAAGACGCTGCTGGCCAGGGCCGTGGCCCACCACACCGACTGCACCTTCATCCGCGTCTCTGGCTCCGAGCTCGTGCAGAAGTTCATCGGGGAAGGTAGCCATGGCAGGGCGGCTCTGGGGCGGCTCTGGGGCCTGCGGGGCTGGCCGGGCTCTGGGCCAGGCTGAGCCCCGTGCCCCCCAGGGGCCCGCATGGTGCGGGAGCTGTTCGTGATGGCCCGGGAGCACGCGCCTTCCATCATTTTCATGGACGAGATCGACTCCATCGGCTCGTCGCGCCTGGAGGGTGGCTCAGGCGGGGACAGCGAGGTGCAGCGCACCATGCTCGAGCTCCTCAACCAGCTCGACGGCTTCGAGGCCACCAAGAACATCAAGGTAGAGGAGCCAGCCCTGCCTGAGGTCCCCCTGGCCGCGCAGTGGCCGGGATGGTGACAGCTGTGACAGCCATGCCCCTGTGTAGGTGATCATGGCCACCAACAGGATCGACATCCTGGACTCGGCCCTGCTGCGCCCCGGACGCATCGACAGGAAAATTGAGTTCCCCCCTCCCAACGAGGAGGTACCAGAGCCACCCCCAGCTGACCCTGTCCCTGCTGTCCCTACCCTCTCCCTGGGAGCCATTCCTGAGTTCCCACCCTCCCTGTGCCCCTGCTCCAGGCCCGCCTGGACATCCTCAAGATCCACTCTCGGAAGATGAATCTGACCCGGGGCATCAACCTGCGCAAAATCGCGGAGCTGATGCCAGGGGCCTCGGGGGCTGAGGTGAAGGTGAGCTGGGGACTCTGGGGACACGGGGCTGGCCTGGGGCACTCGCTGATGTCCCTCTCCTGTCCCCTCAGGGCGTGTGCACAGAGGCAGGGATGTATGCGCTGAGGGAGAGGAGGGTGCACGTCACACAAGAGGACTTTGAGATGGCCGTGGCCAAGGTGGGTGCCAGGGACGGGGGCACAAAGTGTCCTGGTGTCCTGGGTGGTGTTTGCCAGGAGCACAAACAAGGGGTTGGCACCACGTGAGGGTTGTGGGAGAGGCTGCTGCGCTCTCCCTGTGCAGGGCTGAAACTTGGTCTTGGGGTGTTTTTGGGGTAATTAACCCCCAATTTGGGCACTGAATGTCAGACCCACACCTGTCCCTCCCCCCAGGTGATGCAGAAGGACAGTGAGAAGAACATGTCTATCAAGAAGCTGTGGAAGTAATGGTGAGGCTGGAGCTGCTCCCTGTGTGCTGTCAATAAAGAGCTGCTGTGGCCAGGCCTGGGCACTGAGTTGGCGACTGATTTGGGGACGGGGTGGGGGCTGCAGAACACAGCACACACCCCACAGAGCTGCTGCTAACTGCTTTTATTAGAAAAGATTCAAAATAAACAAAAACTGGTTACACAAGAGGCAGAGCAGGCACCCCTGAGCCCAATGCTGGGAATCTGTAAACGCCCCCCCCACTGCGGGAGCCTGCAAGGGGGCAAAGGCACTTTGGTGGGGCAGTGGTGGCACTGTCCCCATGGTTCCCTCCCCACTATCTCCAGTTCTTGGTCCCCCCGTGCCCCCAGCTGGCTGCAGGCCCTGGGGCAGAGCTGCCCCCTCTGCCCCTGAACCTCGTCAAGACAAGTGGTTAATTATGGAATTATGTAAAACAGTGGGAGGAAGGAATAAATTGATTGTCACAAGCTGAACCCCAGCCCTCAGTTCTGTATCCCCGAGTCCCTGCAGAGTCCAGCACAGGAAGAGAAACTCAGTCAATATATTAATTAATTAATCAAATACGAACCCACTGTACAAAACGCTGCCTTTTTTTTTTTTTTTGTGTGTTTTTTTTTTGTATAAAACCTGTTCACAAAAATAGTGCAAAACGTCGGGGGCCGGGGAGAGCTGGCGTTTGGAATGACGAACTTTGGTTGAAGAGGGGCAGGGCGGGACCTGCTGGGCTCGGGTGGGGCTGGCAGCTCCTCCCCCTGGGCACGGGCAGCACTTCCCAGCTCCCGGAGGAGTTTTGAAAGCGGGAAGGGAGCGGGAAACCCGCGGGGGCTGCGCGGGGAGGGGCGCGATGCAAAGCAGAGGAGGGGCTGCGGGGAATGGGGAGAGCGGGGAGCCCGCTGTGCTCGGCCCGGGGAGCTCGGGGGAGCCCCGGGGGCTCCCATCCCTCCAGGCACATCGGGTTTGTGCAAGTGCTGTGGCTTCCAGTCGGTACCGTGCGGCTCGGGCAGCGGGGCGGGAGCGGCCCCGGGCCCCGCCCACCTTAAGTCAGGCGGATCCCGAGCACTTGTTCCAGTTCCTGCCGGCGCTGCTGGACCTGGGGACACGGCGGCGGTCAGGGAGGGACAGGGGACACTGTCCGGTGTCCCGGGGAGCTGTCCCTGCCATTCCAAACCCGTCCCCAGCCCGAGCTCACCTTGGCGAAGATGTGTCTGCCCACGGCCTCCTGCGCCCAGGGCTGCTGGTAGAACTCGGCGCGCCGCTCCTCCTCGGGGTTCCCGATCACATCCGTGATGATCTGACCCAAACGGGAGCGGGCACCGTGCTGAGCTCCACCAGGGACCCCGAGTCCTCCCTGCCCTGCCCCTCCCTCTGCCCAGCCCCAGCGCTTCAGAATCGTGGAACTGTAAGGTTGGAAAAGATCTTCAACCCCTACCCCCACACCCCCACCGTGTTCACTGCTGACCCATGGCCCCAAGGGCCACATCCATGCATCTGAATCCCTCCAAGGATGGACACTCCACCACTGCCCTGGACAACCCCTTCCACGAAGAAATTTTTCCCAAATAGCCACCCTAAACCTCCCTAGCAATTGTTCCCCTTTACCTTGAGGTCCCTCCTCTGGGATTTGATCCATTCCTGGATAAAATCCTGGGGGTTGTTGCTGAAGCTCAGCATGAAATCCCTCTGTGTCTTCAGCTGGTTGATGGACTCGATGGTCTCATGGATCTGGGGAGGTGACGGGGGTCAGAGGAGCTGTGTCCCCCTCAGGACATGGCTGCCCCTGCCTGCAGGGAGTCCCCTGGCAGTGTCCCCTCCCACCTTGGCATCCAGGGAGGCAATTTCCTGCTGGTTGGTGGTGGAGGCCAGGAAATTGCTCATCTGGGCTTTGAGGGGATCGTCCACCTCCACGTCGATGTCGTAGCAGGCTGTCTTCTTTTGGTCATTGGGGTCCACGCTGGGGGAATGGGGTTGGGGGACCTGCTGAGCTGCCTGGGGGAGTGGATGGACCCCCAACAGCAACACCAGTTCCCCAAGAAGCCTCAAATTTGGTGGTTCTTCCCCTTCCAGGTGACTTGTGCTGGTCCTTCAGGCTGGAGACCTCAAAGCCTCCTGTGCCCCCAGCCCATGGAGCCCCCCAGCCCTGGGGACACTGCTTGGCTCACTCCCCACCCATGGGACACGCCCAGCCCTTGGGGACAGTGACCTGACCCCATACCCACCCCATGGAGCCCCCCAGCCCTGGGGACACTGGCCAGCCCAGTGCCCACCTCCCTGAGACCTCCCCAGGGGACACCGGGGCACCCCCACTCCTGGGGACATTCTCCATCCCCTGGAGAGCAGTGCCCAGCCCACAGAGCCCCCCGTGGACCGTGCCCACGCTGTGCCCCCACCTGATGGTGTGGTTGATGATGATGGGGTCCGGGTGCTGCAGGAGCCCCGCCAGCTTCATGGGGATCTCAGAGAAGCGCATGCGGACACAGTTGAAGATCTGGGGGGGCAAGAATCCCTCCAAGGATGGACTGCCAGGGTCTCCCCTCACCTGTGCAGCCACGTGGGGCATCCCCAAGCTGGTGGTGCAAGCCAGAGCCCAGGGAAGGGACACAAACAAAGCCCGGAGGGGCTGTGGGAGCTGGGGAGAGGCTTTTCCCAGCAGGATGAGGCGGGAATGTGTGGGTACCTGGCGGAAGTAGCGGTTGCAGTTGATGAACTCCTTCTCGTGGCTGTCCTGCAGTTTGTTGTGTTTGATGTAGAGCCACAGGGCCTGCATGATGCTGGCCCTGGTCTGGGTGTGCACCCCCAGCAGCCGGGCCAGCCGCGGGTCCAACTTGTACTGGGGGGGCTGCAGGGACAGCGGGGTCAGCCGGGATGGAAAAGCCTGACCTGACCCATCCCTGTCCTGTCCTCTGAGTGCCCAGCTGCTCCTGGGACAGCTGAAGGGATGGGGACTCCACCACTCCCTGGGCAGCCTGTGCCTGTTTTTAACTCCCTTTCCATGAAGAAATTCCTCCCGCTGCCCAAAGAAGAGGCCCTCGGGAGTGTCCCCCACAGCCTCCGTGTCACTGCAGGGCCATGCCCAGAGCTCCCTGTGCAACTTTTGATCCCTGCATCCCCAAACCCTCATTCAGGGCCCTATCCCAGTTTTTAACTCCCTTTCCACACAGAAATTCCTGATGCTGCCAAGGGAAGAAGGGGGTGGTCTGTCTGGCCCTGGGGAGTGTCCCCCCACAGCCTCTGTGTCACTGCAGGGCCATGCCTGGAGCTCCCTGTGCTCCTTTCAATCCCTGCATCTCAATCCCTCCCCCAACGCCCCGTCCCAGCCCATGCCCACCCCTGGCTGCCCCCCAGGTGGCCCCAGGCCATACCTGGTGATCCAGCATGAGCAGCAGGGTGCACTTCACATTGACATCCCCAGGACGCTTCACCTGGAAGCCGTCGGTCTCCTGCGTCGTGGGCATCCGGTGCCACTGCAAGGGACAACGGGGACACTGCTCGGGCCACCTGCCAGCAGGGTCTGTGTCTGCAGAGCTAGGCTGGGGCTCTGGGCAGGGTCTGGCACAGCCACACAACCTGGGGCACCCCCTGGCCCCTCCTGACACCCCTGTGGCAGCTCAGAGCTCTCCCAGTCCATCCCATCCTGGGACGTGCTCCGACACTGGGATGGACTGGGGCGCTTCCAGCCCTGAGTGCCTGGGGTCCAGGAAAAATCCAGGATCAATCCTGCGGGGAATGTGCACCAGAGCTGCTCCCAACCCACCCTGGGAAGGGGATTCAGCCTCTCCGCAGAATCTCCCAGGGCAAAAGCATGAGCTGGGTACAGGGAGAGCTCCAGGCAGGAGCAGCCAACAAAGGTCTGATCCCTCTCCCAGGCACGGCTTAAACCCCCCAGCTCAGGGACAGGCAAATCCTTCTTCCCACACGGCCCTGGGATGAGCCTCCTGTGGGGTCAGCACCTGCATGGGGACCCATCTGTGCCAGGCTGGGGGAATCTGTGCTGGGACCCATCTGTGCTGGGCTGCTGCTTCTGGAGCCACGTCCCTGCACGGCTCCAGCTCTGGCTGAGGACCTGGGCTCTGAGGGGTCAGAGCTGAGCTCTGCCGGCGAAGAAACAATCCTGAACCTTGAGCTGGGAGAGCAGGGGAGCGTGGTCCCCATGGAGGGCCTGGCACTGCCCCCAGCCCCAAAAACCTGCTCGGGACCCTCTCCCAGCAGGACAGGCGTGGAGCTGAGCACCTGGAGGCTGAGCAGCAGGACTGCCCCGTGTCCCACCGGGATCCCCTCCCACCTCACCTCCACCAGGTGATTGTCCGGCCCGTAGAGCTCCTTGTCCAGCTCAATCACGAGGCTCTTGAAGAAGGAGGAGAACTTCCTCTTCTGCTTGCTGGGCTGCAGACAGGGCAGGAGAGAATCCTGATCCCAAATCCAGCCCCAGATCCCAGAGCGGGGCGGGGGTCTCAGCACACCACCAGTGCTCCCAGCATCTCCTCACCCTCCTGTTTGCTCCTTATGGACCAGGGCTCCTCCTCCCACCTCATCTCTCCTGAGTGCTGATGGACCAGAGCTCCTGGCACCTCCTCCCTCCTGGATGATCCCTATGGACCAGCTCCTCCCACCACCACCACTCCCTCCCTGCTGGATCCTGACAGACCACCTCTCCCTCCCTCCCTCCCTCCTGGGTGCTCCTGATGGACCAGAGTTCCTCCCGCCATCCCTCCATCCCTGCTGGATCCTCACATCCTCCAGCAGTTTCCCCTCCACACGGAGCTCCCAGGAGGCCACACGCTCCCCTCCCTCTCCTTCCTCCTTGGCTGGGGTGAAGGTGTTGGAGATGTAAATCCTGAGCTTCCGCTTTTGCTGTGGAATGGGAGCAGAGAGAGGGATGGACGGAGTGAGAGGGGACTGCAGCACCCATCTCCATGGCAGGATGAGAGGAAATGGCCTCAGGGGAAGTTTAGATTGGATATTGGGGAAAACTGATCCACAGAAAGGGTTGTAAAACACTGGAATGGGCCGGCCTGGGCAGGGGTGGGATCCCCCACCCCTGGAAGCGTTCCAGAAACGTGTGGATATTCCACCTGCGGACATGGCTTAGGGTGATGGTTGGACTTGACGATCTTAGAGAGCTTTTCCAACCTTAAGGATCCTGTGATTCCATGGATCCATGATTTCCAGCCCCCACTCACCGTCAGGGGTTTCTTGATGGCCTCCTGGATCTCCATCCTCTTCCGAGCAATGGTTTGGTCCAGCTTGCGCTCGAAGGCCAGGAGGTCCATGTAGGCTTGGGATTCTGGGACCAGCTCCCGGATCTGGGCACAGGGAAGGTCAATCCCAGTGTGCTGGGATGGGCTGGATCCCCCCACGGCCCCAGCAGCCAGGGAGACACCAGGTGATGAGTCCAGCACTCAGTTCTTATTTTAAAACCAGCCTGGAGCCCTGCAAAGCTCTACCCAAACCAGTCAGGAGCCTGTTGCTGTTCCCAGCAGCATTTCTGGCATCCCAGCATGGAATGGAACCCTGGAATCTCAAGAGGGGCTCTTAGGGACCTTGTGAGATCTCCATCCTACCCCGTTCCTGCTCCTCGCTTGCTCCAAGTCCAACCCCACCCCAACCGTCTACTGCCACGCCACAGGGAGAGACAGAAACATTCCAGGGTGGTTTGGGATCAAACAGAAATTCCCAGTGGGCAGGAGGGAACTTGGGGAGCTCCTCCCTTTGTGGGGACTCCCATCCCCTGCAGCAGCTCAGCTCTGTCCCCGGGCTGAGGTTACACTCACCCTCTGTGGCAGCACCTTGTCAGCCATCTTCCTCCTCTTCACCCTGGGAAACGGAAAAATTACAGTTCCCACAGGACATCCACTGCGGGGATGGGTGTTGGGAACGTTGGACATCCTTCCCCCAGAGGTGCTGGCACTGCCCAGGCTCCCCAGGGAACGGGCCTGGCCCCGAGGCTGCCAGAGCTCCAGGAGCTGCCAGGGATGCCCAGAGTGGGATTGCTGGGGGTCAGTGCAGGGCCAGGGGTGGGACTGGGGTCCATTCCCACTCGGGATATTCCTGGCAAAGGTGTTGGATGTTGGAGCCTGACTCTAGGGAGGAAATCCAGGAAATCCTGGAGCAAGTGGAGGTGATCACATGACAAGACCAAGGCTGCAGGACAGAATTTCCAAATTTCCCCCTCTGGAAGCAGCCATCCAATTCTCCCAGTGCTCCAAACCAAAGCCACTGCCAGCAGTGGGGCTGAAATCCTGGGCAAATCCAGCTCGGCCGGATTCAATCCTGCCCACTGCAGACTCCATTATCCTGTGCCCATGCCAGTGCCCAGCGAGCTCCTGCTGAGCCCTGGCACAGCAGGGAACGCTCTCCTCCCATTGTCCTGCATGGCAGAAGGGGCAGAATCCAGCAGCACAGGGAATTCCCGTTTCTCCAGCTGCACGTGGAGCAGCAGAATCACACAGGAGGGGTCTGGGGGACACTGCATGGTGCAGAACACTCGAGGAGAGATCAGAGCCCCGCTTGGGAACATTCCTGCCCCATCCAACCCCTCCTGCCCGCAGGGTCTGGGCAGCCCAGAGCAGCTGGCAGCTCCTAATCCCCTGATCTGCCGGCTGGGAGCAAGGAATGCCCAGCCAGCTGAGCCTGGCTAATCCCCATCCCTGTCCCCAGCCCAGGATGGCTCTGATGTCCCCGAGGGCGCCAGGCTGCTCCCTGTCCCCAGCTCGCTCTGTGCAGTGCTGGGATGCCCCAGGAGGGATCAGGGAGCCAATGGAGCTGCCAGGGAAGGGAACAGCATCTGAGCATCCAAGAGCACTAAGGGATCCTGCCCAGAGATTCCAGGGACCACAAAGCCCCACAGAGGGATCAGCAGGGAACCACTGAGGAGCTGCTGGCAGAACCCAAACAAAGAGACCTGCCCTGACTGCTCCAGGGAGCACCCCGACATCTGCCAGC
Organism: Bombycilla garrulus; assembly: GCA_013400315.1. NCBI lineage: Eukaryota > Metazoa > Chordata > Aves > Passeriformes > Bombycillidae > Bombycilla > Bombycilla garrulus. The sequence goes on along the minus strand of VXBU01002786.1, from coordinate 17,890 downwards.
CCCATCCCACACTTTCAGCCACATCTGTGCCTGCCAGAGCCACCAGGGACGACAAGGAAGGCCCCCAGGAGCTGCTGCAGGGACCCCACAAGGCTCTTTGGTTCCTGTTGTGGAGATCAGAGGTTGGGGAAACTGCAAACTGAGGGAATCTCTGCCCCCATCCCAAAATATCCCATTTCTGAGCTCTGGAAGGTGCCAGGTTGGAGAACAGCCCTGCTGGTCCCCCCCTCTGCAGCAGGACAGGAGCTGTAGCACTCTGCCTAATGTGACACTTGACTGGGGATCTGGAGAGGCTTTGGGGTCTCAAAGAGAGTCAAACACTGACTGGATACAGACCTGGGATCCCTGTCCTGAATGGAATTACATCCATGGTTTTAGTGCTCTGTATCTGCAGTGACACCTCAGTGATACTACACTGATATTAGATATTATTTATACAGGTATTTCCAAAACAAGGCTCTCCTGTGCTCTGGAGAAGTTTCCCAGCAGAAGATCCTGTTGGGACTGAATTATCGTGCCTGGTTTGAAAAAAGCAGCTCCTGGCTCAGGTCAGATGGAAAACGTGAGGTGAAACACAAGCTGGATTCATAGAGCAGCAGGGATGCAGCTTCCCGTCAGTGTGGCTTAGTATGGAGCACACTGGGGCAGTGCAGGGTGCTCTGGGGCACTGGAGGGTGCTCTGGGGCAGTGCAGGGTGCCCTGGGTGCTCTGGGGCACTGGAGGGTGCTCTGGGTGCCCTGGGGCACTGGAGGATGCTCTGGGTGCTCTGGGGCACTGGAGGGTGCTCTGGGGCAGTACAGGGTGCTCTGGGGCAGTGCAGGGTGCTCTGGGTGCCCTGGGGCTGCATGGGGCTCCAAGGTCCTTCCACCCCCCACTGTGTGAGGGTACAAAGTGAGCCAGCAGGACCCCCCCCTCCTCCCCGGGAACCCCTCCTGGATGGACGCTCCAGCCTTACCCTCTCCTGGGGGTGGCCATGGGTGGCTGTGCCTGGGGGGTCAGCAGCCGCTTCCTGAAGGGATCCATCATGGCCTGGGGCAGGCCGGGCCGCAGCGGGGTCCCTGCTCCATAGGGGGGGGCTCCTGGGGGTCCCACCTGCAGCCCCGCCATGGGCATCCTGCTGCCAGGGGGCATCCCGGGCCGCTGCTGGAAAACAGGGACAGGGGTTAAATGGGGCTCCTGGTGCCATCCACCCCCGGTGCCATCGGCTCTCAGTGCCATCCGCCCCCGGTGCCATCGGCCCTTGGTGCCATCCGCCCCCGGTGCCATCCACCCCCGGTGCCATTGGCTCTCAGTGCCATCCGCCCCCTGTGCCACCTCTTCCCGAGGGCGCACCCTGGGCCAGGGCAGGCAATAACAGCAGAGCTGCAGCAGGAGGGAGTGAGGGGAAAGCAGGAACAGGAGGAGAAGCCACGGAGCGCAGGGAAGCCATGGAGCACAGGGAAGCCATGGAGCGCAGGGAAGCCTGGCTTGGCAGCTGTGGAGCCACAGTCAGGCTGGTGGCCCTGTGCCACCACCCCACAGCAGCACGGGGACACCCCCGGGGACCTCAGGCTCCCCTCTGGGAAGCAGCACAGGACAGGGAGCGGGGCAATCCCACCTCCCCCCACAGGTAGGAAGGTGAGGGACAGAGGAGGCAGGAGCTCCCCTGTCAGCAGCCAGGGTCACACTTGGGCAATTTGGGAGCCACGACACAAGCCCGAGGCTCCCGGCCCTGGCAGCCCCTGTGCACCCTCAGAGCACTGATCTGGCAACAGCCACCTCAGGTGCCGCCAGGCTGTCCCCGTGGGGACAATCACTCCCAGACCCCACCCCTGTTCCTCCCTGCTGCACCTTGGGGCTGATCCAGCAGCTTCTGGGATCCTTTGATCCTCAGCTCCCCCTGCCGAGGTGGGAGGCTGGGAGAGCCACTGAGCCAGCAGAGCAACATTTCTGCCCTGCCCCAGGCTCCCGACGTGCCAGGACATCCACACAGCCCTGCAGGAGCCAAAGAACACCTCATTCTCTGCACACAGGGATGCACCTGGGAGCAAAGCCTGGATGCAAGAGGGTTGGGAATTCGGCTCGCCCTCCACAGCTCAGAGCTTTGGCGGGGCTTGGTTTGACAGAGCTGCAGCCTAAAAAACAGCCCCAGCTCGGTGAAAAGCTGATAAACACAAACCCAAGAGTCTGAGAGACTCCTGGTGCCTCTGCCCGTGGCAGATCCCGTGAGAAGTGTGTTCCAGCAGGATCAGGGCAGCAGCAGGGCCCCAGGATTAGCGCTGCACGTGGAAGCTCAACCCCCCCCCACCTCCCCACGGGCTCTACCGAGCCTTACACAACAAACACAACCACACACGGCTCCAGAGACTNCTGGGGCAGTGCAGGGTGCTCTGGGTGCCCTGGGGCTGCATGGGGCTCCAAGGTCCTTCCACCCCCCACTGTGTGAGGGTACAAAGTGAGCCAGCAGGACCCCCCCCTCCTCCCCGGGAACCCCTCCTGGATGGACGCTCCAGCCTTACCCTCTCCTGGGGGTGGCCATGGGTGGCTGTGCCTGGGGGGTCAGCAGCCGCTTCCTGAAGGGATCCATCATGGCCTGGGGCAGGCCGGGCCGCAGCGGGGTCCCTGCTCCATAGGGGGGGGNTCCAGCCTCGGTGCCATCGGCTCTCAGTGCCATCCGCTCCTGGTGCCATCCACCCTTGGTGCCATCCGCCCCCGGTGCCATCCGCCCCCGGTGCCATCGGCCCTCAGTGCCATCCGCCCCCTGTGCCACCTCTTCCCGAGGGCGCACCCTGGGCCAGGGCAGGCAATAACAGCAGAGCTGCAGCAGGAGGGAGTGAGGGGAAAGCAGGAACAGGAGGAGAAGCCACGGAGCACAGGGAAGCCATGGAGCACAGGGAAGCCTGGCTTGGCAGCTGTGGAGCCACAGTCAGGCTGGTGGCCCTGTGCCACCACCCCACAGCAGCACGGGGACACCCCCGGGGACCTCAGGCTCCCCTCTGGGAAGCAGCACAGGACAGGGAGCGGGGCAATCCCACCTCCCCCCACAGGTAGGAAGGTGAGGGACAGAGGAGGCAGGAGCTCCCCTGTCAGCAGCCAGGGTCACACTTGGGCAATTTGGGAGCCACGACACAAGCCCGAGGCTCCCGGCCCTGGCAGCCTCTGTGCACCCTCAGAGCACTGATCTGGCAACAGCCACCTCAGGTGCCGCCAGGCTGTCCCCGTGGGGACAATCACTCCCAGACCCCACCCCTGTTCCTCCCTGCTGCACCTTGGGGCTGATCCAGCAGCTTCTGGGATCCTTTGATCCTCAGCTCCCCCTGCCGAGGTGGGAGGCTGGGAGAGCCACTGAGCCAGCAGAGCAACATTTCTGCCCTGCCCCAGGCTCCCGACGTGCCAGGACATCCACACAGCCCTGCAGGAGCCAAAGAACACCTCATTCTCTGCACACAGGGATGCACCTGGGAGCAAAGCCTGGATGCAAGAGGGTTGGGAATTCGGCTCGCCCTCCACAGCTCAGAGCTTTGGCGGGGCTTGGTTTGACAGAGCTGCAGCCTAAAAAACAGCCCCAGCTCGGTGAAAAGCTGATAAACACAAACCCAAGAGTCTGAGAGACTCCTGGTGCCTCTGCCCGTGGCAGATCCCGTGAGAAGTGTGTTCCAGCAGGATCAGGGCAGCAGCAGGGCCCCAGGATTAGCGCTGCACGTGGAAGCTCAACCCCCCCCCACCTCCCCACGGGCTCTACCGAGCCTTACACAACAAACACAACCACACACGGCTCCAGAGACTTTGAAGCAGCAACCCCAGAGCCCGGCTCTGACCCGCCCTTCCCCAGGGCAGGAGGCTCCTTTTTCCTCCTCCCAGCTCCCAGATGTTCCTCTCGCCCTGCTCAGCCCCATGTGCACAACTCCTCGTGACTCTGGCAGCAGCACTGAGGGCGAGCAGGGCCAGCAGCACCTTTTCATGCCGAAACCACAAGGCCAGGATCCAGTTTCTTTGGGTTTATCAAGAAACCCAGTGTGGCAGGGCCGGGTGGGCCCACAGCCCGTGTAACATGACGAACCACAGTAAATAAATGCTCTGCAGATCAGCTCCAGCAGGGCTGTGGAACCCCTGTGGAACCCAAACCTGTGCTGACACCTTCCAGGGCTTCTGGAGAGCAGAGAAACCCCCAGAAGGAGCTGGGAAACATTTAATTTGAAATTCCTGGGCCCCCAGAGCAGCTCAGTGCAGAGCCCAGGCTGGAAGCAGAGCCTCCATTCCCTGGAGACACTGGGAGCAGGAAATGGCTCCCAGGGAAACCCTGCCCTGGGTGTTTTTCAGTGCCTGCAAGGCCAAGGAGGTTCCACAGCTACAGAGACATTCCCTGTCCCGGGAATGCTGTCAGGAGCTTGCCTGGAGCTGAGCCAGCCATGCCCAGCTCCTGTCCTCTGGCCAGGGCAGCCCTGAGGTCTCTCCTCCCTCTCTCTGACACTCCATGGAGCACATTTTGGATCTATCCCCGAAGTGAGAGATTTGGAGGCTTCAGAGAGTCTTTGGCAGCTCCACCTCCTTGGGCAAGGTCTCTTCTGTATCCAGCTGCTCTTTTCAGGGCTCCATTGAGACAATTCCATTGGCAGGGAGAAGTTCAGCACAAGGATACACAGATTTGTCACACTTTAACTTCACCACCACCTCCCAAACATCTGAGAACCATCAGCCACAGCTCAGCTGACCGGGAAATGACTTCCAGCCCACCAAGGACCCACACTGGATTGCCTGGACGAGCAACAAGGGGAGGGCAGAACCCTCCACATGGATTTTTCCTCTCAGTTTACTCTCAGGATTTTCAAATTTACAACAGAGAAGCCTCTTGGCTCAACCAGTCACCAGTGCCTGGGGCAGACTTGCCCCCAGAGGCTCCCAAACCCTTCTCTCACACAAGCCCAGCCTAAAACCTCCAGCCAAGCAGCACCACAGCCCCAGGGTGAGCCCTGTTTCCAGCTCCCTTTAGAAAGCCTGGAAATTCCCAGGATGCAGAGGGCTTAAACTCAGGAAATTTGATTAAACCAGCTCCAAGCAGGAGCTCATTCCTGCCCAGCACCCCCTGTCCCTGTGCCACCCCCGGGGCCTGTCCTGTCCCCTCCCCTCCGAGGGCCAGACAAAGGGCAAAGCCTGCAAGCTCAGCGCGAGGAACAGCCTGGATCCCATCCAGCCCTCCCTGCGGAGCCTCTGGACAGCAAACAGCTCGTGTCTGCTCCCTGCCAGGGCTGGGCCGGGGTTCAGCCCAGGTCACCGCACAGCCCACGGGCCCTGGGGCAGCTCTGCTCGGAACCGGCCCCCGCCGAATCCAACGCGAGGCTGCAAGGATTCCTGAGGGATGTTTGCTGGCATGGCAGGCGCCTCTGAGCCTGCCAAAGGCCCCTTCTTGAGGAAGGGCAGCTCAGAAATCGGGGGCTGGTAGCAGAAAGGAAAAGCAATAAATCCCAGGATGGATCTGCAGGAAGAAGCTGGGCTGGAGAGAGAACTTGAGGCAAAGCAGGAATTGTGCAAACAGCTCCAGAGCCTCTTCATGTCCCTTCCAGGAGCCTGGCTCTTCCCTGCACCTCCCCACAGCCTCCTGTCCTGCTCCAGGATCCAGCCCTCTGCCCTCTGCCAGGGACCCAGGGCCCACATCCATCCTCGCCCAGGCTCTGCAGCACAGCCTGGCCCAGCACCAAGAGCTCCCCCTGCAAGTTCCTCCCCTCGTGCCCAGGCAGCAGCACTTCCCACCGGGATACAGAAACAATCCTTGTCCAAACAGGACTGCAGCTCCACATCGGGCTGGGCCCAAGAGAGCTCTGCTGCCCAGGGCTCTGACTGGGATTGGGATCAATGAGCTCCCTGCATGCCCCAAAAGGGTGATTTTCCTCTTTGTTCCTCCTTATCTGTGAGCAAACCCCTCCTGGGAGGGTGCCAGGGAGAGCCTGGGCTGGTGCTGGCACAGACCCTGAGCTAGGAGGTGCTGCTGGGATGGAGATGCTGCTGTTGCAAACTCTGCTGCAGCTCCCTGCAAGCCCCAAATTCCCCCCTCTTGGAAAACCTCCGTGTTTGGCACAGGAGGAGATCCAGGAGCCAGATCTCAGCTGTGAAGCTGACATGAGGAAGTGGTAAATCAAAGGGAGAAGGGCGCAGCACAGGCACAGCCCCCAGCAGATCCGGGACATCCTGGAATGTCTCCAGCAGCAGCAGAGCTGTCTGGGCCGGCCAAACCTGCCCGTCCACAGCCCCGGAGCTGGAGCCCTGGATGTTCCAGGGCAGGGAAAGGAAAGGTCACAGGGATTCAGATCCCACAGGGGCAGGAGCAGCAGCGGGAACAGAGAACAAAGGTGCTGGCTCCTCCCGGGAGCTGCGGGAGGCTCTGGGGAGGAGCGGGGCTGGGCCTGGCCCAAACCCTGCCCGTGCTGTTCCTGCGGGGCCAAACTTTCCGGGAACGGCCTGGAGGGCTCCCGGGCAGGCCCTGTGAAGCAGAGGGAACAGCAGCAGTCCTGGAGGTGCTGTTTGTCCCCCTGCACTGTCACTGTCACGTTTCCCAGGAGCAGCGGAGCGTGGCTGGGCTCTGCTCGGCTCTGCCCTCCTCCCCCTGCTCCAAAGGACAGTGTCCATCTGCTTTGGATCAGCGCTGGAAGCGGCTCCAGGCTCCGGCTCTGATGAAACCTGCCTTGGAAAGCCTCTCCCTCGGGAAGGGTGGGGTTATCCAGCACAAGCAGCTTTCTGGAACAGCTCCAGCCCTGGCTGCTGTCCCCTGGCCCCCTCCAAGCCAGTCCCAACCACTCCATGAGCAGGAACACTGCTCTCCCTGCTCCCAGATGGGTGGATTTCTCCCACACTACACCCTTTCCAGCATGTCCAGTCCTCTCCAGTTTCACCTGGCACAACATTCCACACTTCTTCAACCCCTCTGTCCTGCTACGTCCTGCATTTCTCCATGGAGCACGACTTTCCTTACACTGCCATCTGCCCAGGGACAGGATCACGGAGCTGCTTCCAGGCTGGGGAGCTCTCGGGCTGCAGCAGCCTCCTGGCACAGGGAATACAAACTCTGTCTTCCCAACAAGTGCCAATAAAACCCATTTAATGGGGACCTAAATCTGCACCAGGGAAGCATCAGCTGGAGGTAACTGTAAGGCTGGAGGTTTCATCCAAGGTCTCATCCCACACAGACCCACACTTGTCCAGGCCACGGTGTTAATCCCAAAACTTGGGAAAAACTCTCCTAAACCTGAAACCAGCACCTGAAAAAGGAAAGCTCCTTCCCACTGAACTTCCATGGAAACTGGCTGCTGGGGCTCAGCCTGGACATCCCAGCTGTGCCAGGGGCAGGAGGAGGGATGAGGGTGGGGGATCTGCCTGCACCCCTCATGCCTGATCTTCTTGGTCCTGGAAAAAGGGCCTCTCCTTCCCGCTCTAGGCATTGCACCGGCCTCTGGCTGCTCTGGAAACATCAGCTCCCACCAAAGCAGCCCCCTTCATTCCCTGCCTGGGCTGCCAGGAAATCCCCAGCAGGCACACAAGGATGCCCAAAGGACGAGCATATGTTTAATAATCCCAAGATTAGAGCCCCTAAGCCCTCGCTGGCCTGGCCAGGGCCTCTTCTGTCTCCTGGTGTCCAAACAAAGCAGCTCTTCCTAAAACTGGGCCAGAACCAAGCCCTGGGGGGATGGCAGGGATGGGAGGGGCTGTTTTCCTCAGCCTGGGAATTGCAAAACAAAGGACAGACCCTCTGGATCCTCTCCTTTCCCAGGCTCAGAGAGAGGCCACTCAACACCAGCCTGGGGGCCAGATCCTGCTGTGCCAGCATCCTGCGGGGACATCACCGCAGGGACATCACCCTGGGGACAGCACCAGGGGGACAGCACCCTGCTCCCGACACCTGCTGTTGGCCCAGGCAGGGGGAGCAGCATCTGCCAGCCTGTTTACGTGGCTGCTCCTGCCTGGCTCCGGCTTCCCAGCTGGATTTTGCACTCTGCACATGGAAGGTCAGGCAGTGCCCCCGCCTCGGGTTACCAGCGGCTCACACTCGGCCAGCTCAGCTTCCAACACCATTTTCTGGCGTTTTGAAGGCTGCAGGAGGAAGTTGTTTCCATCTCCTGTGTTAAGGAGCCAGCATTTCCCTGAGCTTGGTTTATTTCCTGAGTTTTAAATCATGGAAATCAGGCACAGCTCTGGAGGTGGCAGCGGCGGCCCAGGAGAATGTTGCACAACTGGGCTCCTCCATTTGCAGCCTGCCTGGAAAACTGAGCTTTACACCTGAAAACTCATTCCCAAAATAATCAGCACGAGCTTGGGAGTGAACTGAGAAGCCAGGTGTGCAAGTGGGAGCAGGAATGTATGTCAGGATATACTTCTTACTGCTGGAATAGCATAGAAACATGGAATTGTTGGGGTGGGAAGGGACCTTAAAGCCCACCCAGTGCCACCCCTGCCATGGGCAGGGACACCTCCCACTGTCCCAGGCTGCTCCAAGCCCTGTCCAGCCTGGCCTTGGGCACTGCCAGGGATCCAGGGGCAGCCACAGCTGCTCTGGGCACCCTGTGCCAAGGCCTGCCCACCCTCACAGGGAATAATTCCTCCCCTATACCCATCTATCCCTGCCCCCCGGCAGTGGGAGCCATTCCCTGTGTCCTGTCCCTCCAGGCCCTTGTGAACACAGTTCTTACTTCCTGAATTGCAAAAGACGGCAGGCTGAAAAACGAGCGATTCCATGTGTTTTTTGAGAGGTGCTCCTTGTTTTGAGTTACTTTCCCCAACATTACCGAGTGCCTGCTCTACTCTTCCACCACGAACCAATCCCTCGTCCTTCGGGAGGACAAACCGAGGATACTCCGAGGTTACACCGAGGCTACACCTGCACACCACGCGTTACCTCCGCCTTTGCCAAGGACACAAACGCCTTCCGGCGGGTCCGTGCCGGGGGATGGGAAGGACGGGATGGGAAGGGATGAGATGGGACGGGGTGGCTGCGGAGATGGATCGGGCTCGCGGGAGCGACCCCGGTCCGGCTCCCCCGCTGCGGGAGGGGACGGGCCAGGCCCGACTTTTACCGGGCTTTGAGGGTTCAAAGTGGGCGCAGGAGGAGAGGGAAGTGTCCCGACTGGAAAGGGCGGCACGAACGACCGCACGGGGGTTCCGGGCGGACCGGGTCCGCTCTGGGCGCTGCCGGCCAGGCCCGGCCACGCTGCCCCGAGAAGGCCCCACCGGCCCGCCCGGCGCTGGCCC
>VXBU01002785.1:180382-224033 GCA_013400315.1 Bombycilla garrulus | reverse complement strand
CGCTCGGGCTGTGGGGCCGGCGGGCGCTGCTTCCCCAGGGTGGCCGCACCGTGGGCCCGCACCATCCGTGTACCACCCGGGTCTCGGTGCCCGGGCACCCCCCGGGGCGGGTGGGCACAGAGCTGCGGGCGGGATGCTCTGCTCGAGCCTCAGCCGGAGGGCTCCGGGGCAGCATCCGCTGTGTGGTGGTATGTACAGAGGGAGAGGCGAACAGCCTTATCTGCGCCGCTGCTGCGGCTGGATGGCAGCCCGGGCAGCGCTACCTGCGGCACTCCCGGTGTGCGGGCAGCTCTGGGGCCGGGAGCGGCACTGCAGTGACTTAGGGCTTTAGAGGGATGGGGAAGGCGGGATCGCTATCGCCGTGGCTGAGGGCAGCGTGAGCCTTAGCGTGATAGTTCAGCAGCAGAGGCGTGTGAGAGTGGAGTTATCTTCATGTTCATATTTCATTGGGAAGAGTATGTGTTGTAGTATTTAGGTCCGAATATTACAGGGAGGTGAATGATGATGCATGAGCTTATTCAGTGGTGGAAGGTGAGGGTTTTTTTCTGTGTATCTCCCCCAGCTTTTGAGCTGCAGTCTCTGTTTTGTGTTTGTTCAGAAATACCTGTGTAGCTGTGCAGAGGTGTGTGGCTCTTTGACTCGGAAGTAACTTGTTGCCTCTGATATGAAGCCTGCTTTGGGCAGTGTTAGTTGTCCAGAGGTGTTTCTAGGTCAGAGTGGGTTTTTTTTTTCCCCGTTAGTGCTGGCTGTAGGTTGTGTCTCCAGGCTGTCAGGAGTCAGTGGTGCTGGCTCTGTGGGCTCAGCTGGACCAGGTAGACTTCAGTGCATGTGGAGGTCGAAGCCTTCAGTTCTGACTGGCTTTATATCGTTCTGACTGAGTGTTTGGTGCCTGGGTTGCTTGTGTAGGTTTCCTGTAATCATTTGTCTGATGGAGGGTGAAAGGAGTAGTTTTGGTAGGTGGCTTGGAAGTTTGTTAGTCCGGTGTGGGTGTCAGTGGTGTGAGCAGACACGTTCTGGAGTGGTTGCAGTGTCAGTAGAGCTTCTGCCAGCTCATGTCTAGCAAACCTTTCCTCACCCTGATTACTGTGTGGGTAAGCTGGGTCATTATTTTGACTGCTTGTGGTTTCCCATTGGAGTCCAGGTGTGTAGTGACTTAACTGTCCTGCTGGATGGGGAGCCAAGTTATCCAGGGTTTTAGGCAGTTCCTGAGTGCAATGATGTAGCTGGTACACATATGCTGAAGAGCAAATGTGGTTTCAGGTGTGCTGCCTGTGTTATGGCTAGAACAACTAGAACTCTTTTCATTTCACTTGTAAGTGGCTTTTTCTGTTCCTGTGGAAGTCTAGAAACCTTTGTCAGCTTCCATTAGGTTTGCACTGGTGCTCACTGGCCTGAGTGCTACTCGCAACAAATAGAAGATGCTCTCTGTCACATTGATGTGGCCTCTGAGGAGAGCTGAGGGCAATCTGGTCCCTTAGACAGTGGTTCTGCTGGGCCCTGGAACTGTGACAAAATGCAGTGTTCATTGTTGAATAGCAATCCTTCCTGCCCTGAAGAATTTGCAGGCTGAAGTTTATTTAGAGCAAACTGTGTAGACAAACCAGAGCAAACTGTTTGTGCTGTGAGAAACCAAATTAGTAGTGACCTGTAGCTTCTTGCATGTATCAAATGATTTGGAGCAGGTGGTACAGTTGGGTTTTGAAGGAGGAGATGGAAACTTGAATTCTTGTGCCAAGTCTTATTTCTGTGCAGCTGATGTGTGGCATTGATGATTGTGATGAGCAACTTTGGAGTGTGAAAAGGTGTGTAGAGGCTGGGATTTGGGCAGTGTGTGGATAGACTCTGCATTATGGAGAAGAGTCTTTGTGTTTTCCATCGGTAATACCTAGGGGATAATCTCACTGATGGAAAGGATTGATGTGGAAGGAACAGACTGGGTGGGGAAGCAGTGAAGTAGTGGCTAAGTGTGAGTAACAGTGCGGAGATGGTTTTGAATGTTTTTCTTTTAAAAAGCTGGAAGATGTCCTCCTGGTAGCAAAGGGATTGCAAAGATGACTTTTGCAGCAATTGGCCCGCTAACAGGCTGAAAAACTGGAGATAATGGGTGAGAATGCCTTTGCGTGATTTAGCTGAAAGCCTCGAATAGGGAACAGTTGGCAGAGCAGCAAACTTGCTGTCACTGATGGCAGAAACATTTAATTGGTTGCTGGCACAGCTTCAGATATTGTGGACATGATGAGGAAATGTCACTTCCAAGCTTGCTGAATTGGCTTCAGTTATTCATACCTGAAGCTGTTTTACACTGAATTTCAGCATTTAATTTGAGTTGTGGGGTTTGTTATGCATGCTTCAGGTTACTTTGTGTGTTTCACAACCAGGTAAGAGTTAAACTGCTCATTTCCACGTTTTTAGTGACAGGTCATGGTTTTAATATCTAGCCAGTAAACACCTTGTTTGACTTCATTCACGCTGTTTCAGTGTGAGAAGGTGAGCTGCAGCCTGTCAGACCTCATACTCACTGCTAACTGTGCTTCCTGTGACAGTGTTATTGATACCCCAGCTGGATAACGAGTGCCTCTAATCTGTGTCCCTGAGCTATCAGAACCCTTTGGCCCCAGACTGGCACCTTACAGCAAACGTCCCTTGTCAGGAAGCCTTGTTTATCTTTTCTGTGTGAAAGTATCGTGTTGCTAGATAGCAAGTGTCAACAAGTGGGCCTGTTTGATCTTCAGCTGTGCTGATGGCAGGGCAGGGTGTGTAGGTATTGCAGGCAGTTTTTGGGAAAGGTCACTGTCTCTGTGGTGGTGAGTGGCTCCTAACATGAGGTGAGGTGGTGCCATCTGCTCAGGTGTCCAGCTGGACTCTGTTGGTTCTGCACTCACTTGCTTTGAGCAGAAGTCATCCACTCTGATCCGATTTGTCTTCCTAATTATTTCAGCCACAAATTTTCTTTACCTGGGCTATCCCTAATTGCAGTTTGTGTAGATCCCTGTCATTCCCTGCATAATGCTGACACATATCTGTTACTTCCAGCCAACTATGATGATTTGTACCAGTGGTCAGTGGAGTCCTACTCAGACTTCTGGGCAGAGTTTTGGAAGTACAGCAACATCATCTGCTCTCGCCTCTATGACGAGGTAAGTTCAGTGCTTCTCTCACAGCAGGTGCAGTACAAAAAGGAAATAAACTGATGTTCCAGTCAGTCTTTGGGCCTCTTAGAACTCTGGTAAGTGACACAAGGAATCACTCCTATTTATCACTTGTACATATCACCGAATTTCCTGCTGTGCTGGATGCTGGTGTTCTGTTGCTGGCACGCTTCAGGACAGTGAAACCCTTGAGTTTTGTTGTGCTGTTGTCCCTGTGGCCACATGCTCTTGCACACCTTGTCATTCCTGGCTGCTCCTGGGGAGTCTGCCAGTGCACAGCCTGCTGCCTTAGGGTCGTGCTGGTGAGATATCATCCTGGTTTTGTGAATGCTGGCCTTGTGCCAAGCGCATGTTTGCCATCCCTGAGTCAGCCTACCTGACAAGCACGTGTGTAACGCTCTGGCTGTGTAGAACTGGTTGTGGAAGCTCTGCAGTCAGGTGTGGGCTTGAAATATCTCTGGGAATGGTGGTGTTGAACACAGGCACAGGTGGAACACCAGGCAGTGCCACGGAGCTCCTTTGGAGCAAAGGGGACTCTGCAGATCTTGCAGATGGAGCCTTTGTGCAGTCCTGGTGTAGGATATCAACATCACCCTGTGCATTTCCACCTGAGCAAGATGTGGGGCCAATTACCTGCAAAGCTTGATGCCAAGGAGCCTTCCTGGGGTGTAGTAGGGAAGACTGGACTTGTCTTTCTGCCTGGAGTCCATCTGTTCCAGAGCCCTCAGTCCTGCACAGGGGACTGCTGAGTGGCTTTTGACTTTTCTGGTTTTACTGATTTCTGTACTGATATGATAGATCAAACAGGTTCTTCCTGCCATGGGACTGTGTGCTCAGGTGTCTTCTTTAATGTGACCCACCCTTCAGAGGAGTGACTGCAGCCCGAGTGTAAGAACTAGCCTGCTCTGAAGTGTGTAGGCTGAGCACTATAAACACTGAAACTTTACATTTTCTGTAGCTGCTAGCTCAAACTCTGGGAACTGTCAGAGTAACTGACATGGTCTGTGGTAGCTAGAGGGCTGAGAGGTTTGGTTTCAAGTCTTGCAGCTTGGTCCTGGCTGTCTGCTGGAAGTAGACATTGTTTTGAGGTGAATAAATTTTTTAGTGAAACAAAGTTGACGCTTTTGTTTCCAAGCAGTGAAACAGTTTCTACTTCCATGGGTCATTCTGAGAGAAACAATGAAACTTTGTGTATGTAGAATAAAAGCACCCAGCATTTTATTTAATCCTAGTAAAGGCTTTAGATATGTGATATAGACATGTTGGTGTCACTGTGTAGCAATTGACATCTGTGTCACTTGTGAAATGAACAGAGCAACTTGAGTGGGCAAAGCTGTGCTGGCAGGGCAGCACTGACGTTGGAATGTCAGCTTACAAGCAGCTGTTTTTAAATGAGGGATGTGGCTGAATTTCTCCTTTTGCTGACACCTGTTGGCCCTGTGGAGGGGCCTCTTGGGGAGGAATCAGGTTGTTCATCTAACAAAGTAGCACTGGGAGTCACAGGTGAGAAAGTACTGGAGTATGAGTCCAGCACCTTGGGCTAGTGGAGATCTTGGAAGCTCTGTGAAGGATTTTTCAACTTCAGGAAAAAAAAATAAAACAGTTATTTTGGATTTTGTCCTGGAAAATGTTGGAAACATTCTGCTCACTTTTCCTCAAGCTGAGGAAGTCAGAAGTGAGTCAGTTTTGAGAGCAGCTCTAATTGCTGCAGTAGTATATGCTAGTATAAAAATAACTTGTGCAGCCTGAGTTGATAAAGTATAAATGTTGTAACTTAGTTCTTGCCAATTGTTAGGAGCAAGGAAATCAGTTCCCTTTTTTAGAAGATACATTTAAAATAAAATAATGCGGTAGTGCACTTGCACATGAGTTTTAAGTTAGAAGTTAATTTTAAGATTGCCTCTAGTAATGCATACACTGCTCTCAAAGCACAAAACCACTGGGGTTTCTGCAGTGGGATGTTTTTTGAGGCTTGCTTGGCTTTCAGAAGAGCCTTTCACTTGGGCTGGAGGAATGCTGTTTCTGTAATGTGTGTGCAGTCCTTGAGAGAGTACCTGGGGGTATAGACTGAAGCTTTCAAAAACACAGCTATAAAATGGAGTTTCTATTTAAAGATTTCTGAAGAAATGTGCTGCTGAAAGGCTGAATCATAAAGCAGAGGGAGATTTTGGGAGGAATTTAGACCTCTGGCTAATGCTAAGGGGCTCTTTACCTATCAGTGTTATTGAAGTTAGTCCTAACAGTGACTTATGAAGGGGTCATTTAATTCTTAGAGGCTTAATTAGTTCAAGATGGGGGAAGTTGTTTCAGCTGACTGCAATCATATAATCTCATTTTTTATAGTTTTTTCATTGTGTTTTTCAATTCTTTGCATGTCTTAGCCCTAAGTGGGGAGTGAGTTAATAAAGGTTTGTTATGTTGTTGGATCCTGTTAATCCTAAAAAATTGACAGCTTGAATAAAAAGCTAAAACTCTTCAGTTACATTTGACTATGCAATGATTAATTTTGAATTTCCATTGTGTGAGTTCCTGCTGTTGGTCTCTGCACCCTGTGGCTCGTGGTGGGGCAGAGTGGATCTCACACCTTGCAGAGAGGGAGGCTGGGCTGCCTGGCCTGGCACAGAGTTAAAATGTGCTGTAGTTAATTTTTCCCTGTTTCCTGCTGTTTTTCCCCTGTTTGGGTTCTCCAAGGGGCAAACCCCCAGTGTTCCACAGATCTTTGTGCATCTCCTGCTCTGGGTGTAGCCACAATTGTTTGCTTTACTTGTGTATTAAAGGCAGAAGTGTCAGCAAGGAACTTTCCCTGGTTTTGTTGTAATGATGTTTGCTTGTGACAGTTGACAAATAATTAAACTTTCCAGCCCTCCAATTACAGGATCAGTGTCTGTTTGCCATCTGTAAGCTGGGAGAGGTGATGCTTGCCTAATAAACTCTGCAAAGAGCTTGGATATAATGATCTGAGTTCTGTACAATGCTGTGCAAAAGCGATTGTGTTACAGCTCTCCAGGAATGAATGGTGTGTTTTTCAGGTGGTGGATACGTCCAAAAGCATCGCAGATATCCCAGAGTGGTTTAAGGGCAGCAGGCTGAACTATGCAGAGAATCTCCTGAAGCACAAGGACAACGACAAGATTGCACTGTATGCAGCAAGTAAGGAAAAGAAATGCCTTGTGTTCTCTTGCTGCTCACAAGACTGGGCCTTGTGAAACAGCTCTGATGAAACATGGAGATAAACTGGTTTGGGTGAGGAGGAAAAAGGGTGATAAAGTAACACTGCACAATCTGTGGTACAGATCTGCAAAAAAAAACCCCCAAAAAAACAAAACAGCAAAACACTCTGGGAACGTGGATATAGAAAATCCTTGGCAGGCTAAGGGAAGTTTTCTTAGAATGTGTTCAGCTGCATGAAGGTAGTGGAGGTCATGCTGTGTTTAACACCACTCAGTGTTTGAGGTTTTATTTCACATTTGTCACAAGCACTCACCTGCTGCTTGCCTTCAGAAGTATTTTGGCACTGTAGCTTGGTAATGTCCTTCCCACCCTCTTCCTCTGCCTTTTATTTTAGGAGTACTGAGAACTACATGGGGTTCAGGCAGGAATGAACTCTGCTTTTGGCACCACAGAAACAGCAGTTATGTGCCTGGAAGACTTGCAATTTCACTTTTCTGGAGCACTGAATCTGTGTACACTCATAAGGGTGGTCATAAGACACAGAAGAGCCTTTTTTGTTGTCTGCTGACTTTGGTAACTTTAAAAACCAGTTCTAATCTGTTGGGTGGGGTTTGCTTCAGTGCAGGTGTGCGAGTGCCTCCTTAGGGAGCTGCATTTGGGGTTTCCCCTCTGCTGAACCTAATCCTCATCATGAGACTGACCAAGCAGTGATGCTTCCTAACAGTTTGTCAGTGCACAATGAAGCCTTGCAGCTCCTTAGCAGAGAAAATGGTGCAGAATTCTGCTTTGTGTAGGTGTTAAAAATCTTAGTTTAGGACTTCAGCTACATGGCAATCAGTTTTTGAGCTGCAAATAAATGGTTTTTAAACAGCTGTGTGAGAAAAACAATCAGCTTCTTCAGGCTCAATGCTGGAGAAATACTTATCAGTTGTATTTCACTGGTTACAGGTGTTGAAAGAGACCTCTCTGATATCATATATATTAAAATTAACTACCAGTTCAAAGAGAATGGTGAAATCGGTGACTCAGTTTTGCTGGAGTAAGAATTAATTTGGTAAAGTCTGATGGAAATGAGGCTTGTAACCAAAAGCTGGCTTTAAAGCAACTGGAGTCATCACTTTCAGATTTTGAGATCATTAGAAAAGCTTCTTATGTATTATTTATTGAAAAAAAGTCAGTGTAGTTGAGTGCATCTTGTGGAGCACCTGGAAGCCAAATATTGGTTAATAAGTCAACTCTAATTGTTTGTAGAATTGATGTGATTGATTTGTTCCTGTTGAAAGCTAAACATGGGACTTGAGGAAGTACAGTTAAATATTCTCTTCAGATTATCACAGGAATTATTATTAATTCAGTGAATTGCCTAGTTTGACATGTGATTACATTGTTCTGTAGATGTTTTTGTTGGGCAGTCATGAGGTGTATCAGAGGCTGCTTTGTCACATAATCACAGGTGGTGACAGCAAAAGGAGCAAAATTATTTCATAGTTGGTTGTATGAATGGTGGAACGAACAATTGGCTCCTCTGTGGTGAACAGACTTCCACCTGCATTTCTTTTCTGACCTTCTGCTGTGTTTAATCTTCTTAAGATCTCTTAAGTCAGAGTATTTTTTGGTAACTCCCTGCTGCTGGGTCAGGTTTGTGTTCGCTGGGGATCATTCTGTGGGAGCCATGTCACAGGGCGTAGGGATGTAAATGTAACTTTTCTAAACAATTTCACTTGCCACTGGCTCCCACGGTGAATCTTTTTTGTGATTCCCTTCTCCTGGGGTTTTAATCGTGGAGCAAGATCAGTGTCTCATTTCCTGTTGTTCTGTGGGAACCCAGGCTCTGTTGGCAGTCCCTGCTCAGTTTATGAGCCTCATGTAACAGGGACTTGGCTTGTTTTGCATCGTGACCTGCTCCCCTGCTCTGTGGGAGTCCAGATTTATTGGTGTGAAGGTCTAAGAATGCAAAAGAGTAAAAAATAAGATTCCTGCTTGAGGCAGCCAGACTGAGGGCAGCTGCTGTGCAGGGAGCAGGGTGTGCAGCTCCTCGTTCCTGTGGCATCCTGTGCCCCATGAGCAGTGCTGGGGATGGAAATGGGACAGGCCACACATTGCAGCCCTCACCCTGAGGGATTTCAAGGTGACAGATTTCGGCTTTCATAACATTCAGGTCTGTTTTTGTTCCACGAGTGATTTATTAAGAGCTTATGTAACACCTGACATTCAGTAGAATGGGGAGAGCACCCTGCAGATCCTTTCAGGGCTGAGTGGAGTCCAGTTTAGTTTGTTTGCTTTGTGCTACGTTGGCAGAGACAGATGTTCCAAAAGCACGTTGGAAGTCAGGCCTGGAGGTGCATGATTCTCTAGTCAGTGACTTGCTGTAATAAAACCTGAACTTGGCAGCTTGTGCTGCTTCCTTTGCCTGCTGAGAAAACTGAACAAAAAAGGAAAATGAGGTTCTTACCATGTTAGAAATGAGCCTTGGTGAGTGCCATCTGTTTGCCATGAATCCTTCTTGAGAGCACACCTTTCTCCAGTGAACAGTGTGTTTTTTCTGCAGGTGTGTTCATCTTTAGAAATGTCCTCATGCCTCCTGAACAAATATCACTGATTAATACTTAGTTCTCGATAGGAAGAAGAGGTTTTGGTGCAGCATAAGAATTCAAAAGCCAAAATATTAATATTAGTGCAAGTTGTTCTCTTAGAATTGCTTTCTGTTCTTCTAGGGTTATTTTTTGTACCAGACTCGTGTTGCAATGCCTGATATCTCACTGATTGCTTTCTTTCCCCAGGGGAAGGCAAAGAAGAAATTGTGAAAGTTACTTTTGAAGAACTGAGGCAAGCTGTAGCTTTGTATGCTGCAGCCATGAGGAAGATGGGAGTAAAAGTAGGAGACAGAGTTGTGGGTGAGTGATGTTTTCTTGTTTTTATTTTTAAGGGACAGGAGGTGGAATTTTTTTTGCATGTGCAAGTGCATAATCAGAGTTACAGAAACATGACTGAAATAGTGTTTCACAGCAAATTTCACATCACCATTCTAAAGAAAAGGCTCTTGTGCTGCTGTGTTTACATTTGGAGGAAATGCATTTCTAGAGGGAAGGAACCTGGATTAGCCTGCAGCTTCTCTGGCACCAAAGGGGGAAGGAAAATGCTTCATTCACCAAGGTCTGCTTCAGAAACACTCTGTGCAAGTGGAGGTGATGGTGAATGAGCCCTGAGCCACAAGGTCTGGCAGATTCATGTGGGGCCAGCTGGGAAATGATGGTCCTGGTGCCACAGGCAGGTCCTGGCCCTGTGGCTCCAGCTAAGGCAGTGCTCTGTGAGCTGCAGCTCTGCAGGACACAGCTTGTCCTGCCACCAGGGAGGTGGCAGCAGCTCCTCAAGTGCAGAGATCACAGTTAGAGCCCTGGGATCCTTTCAGCAGCTCCCATTTCTGCAGCAGCATTTCCTGTCAAGGGACTGTCACGTGTGTTTCTGTATGAACAGGTTTTTGTCCTGTGAACAGCTTGCCCAGTGTGCAGTCCAGGCTTGGAAAGGAGTTACATTCATGTCTAAATTGCTGGGTTTGATCTTCCAGCTGAGCTGCTTCCCCTGTGTTTTGTGTAGGAACTCTTCAATTAGTCAGTGTAGTCAGAACTGCAATATCCTTGCAGCTCCTGCCTGGCAGTTCTGGTGTTTGCATCATTGTGCTGCTGGAATCCCGTGTTCTTGGAGCAACGCTTGGCCTTTCTCCTAAATAAGTGTGTGTAAATTCTTACATGGTGCAAACCCACAGTGATGAAACTGCTGATTTGTTTACTGCGTGCTACAAACTTAAACTTGTCTTGAAAACCAAATTTTAAACCCACAGCTATGACCTGGAAATGTAAATCTACTCAGCAGAGCTCATTTCTTGCATATGGTATGAGTATGCTCTGTGGAACTGGCAGCCAAACATGAAGTTGTCACAGCTGGTGGCTTGGTTTTAACATGGAATTACAGCTAAATATTTAATTAGGTATGAACCATATAGTGAAGTTGAGAATGTTTGTCTGAATCAAGATGGAGATGCTTTAATTTTATCTCAATTTTCAGCCTTAATGCTGTCATGTTCATATCTGACCATTTCTTGAGCAGAGAAAATCTCTAGCTGGAAAAAATGGTCTTGAAATGCAGCTTTAGCCTGTGCTGCTAATAATGTTATTATGATTTTGGTAACACTTCCTTTTAGTTAATGACTGTCATGTTTAGCACTGCAGGCTGACTGATTTTTGAATTTTTGTTTTGGTGGCCGGCTTACCTCTCATTTAAATTAAAAAGCATAGTTGATACTTTCTTCAAGTATGAATAAAATCACTTCAGGTACTTCTCTGGGGTCTCAGTTTATTTTCTGTGTTTGTCTGCTATGCCAGAGGGTATTGGCAGCCATTTCAAGAGCTCACCTGCAGTCACAGGACTGAAGCTTCCCAAACTGAGCTGGGGAAGAGACATTAAATGTTGGGTGGGGAAGCTGGAGTCCTACACCCACTTGTATCAAAAATCAGGCTCTCCAAAACTTGCAGAATCCACAGGGATGCAATTTGTCCCAAAATTTAGAGCAGATGGCAGAGGGAAAGGCAATTCTCACTGTGGTTCATAGTAGTAACACAATGCATGCTTCTACTGCTTCTGAAAAATCAGTTTTTAAATAGAAAGGAGATATTCTGTGAACTTCATTACAGCTGCCTAACGTGTAGTCAGCCTGTCAAGTTCTGCAACCCTTTGTTGACACTTTTCTCTTAAAATCTGAGCTGTTAGAATTACACATGAGACTATTACTGTTTTCCTGTGGAGTTCATCTCCATGCTTTGCTGCCTCTAAGACAAGACTGCTTTAACTTCTCATTATGCTTAACATCCCCCCTGGTTTGTTGAGTACAATTTCTGCTTGCATCATGACACTAATAGCACGTTGGAGCTGGAGGTGGGTGAGTGTGGGTGGACAGGCAGTGGTGTCAGCATTTCTTTCAGCTCCATTTCATTCCAGTCTTCCCTTTCCATCACTGAGAGCTCTTAATAGTGAACATAATTGAGGCAGATGTGTTGTGAAACATATTTCTCCCTCTAAGGATGTCTTGCAGTGCTGTCAGTGATGCTGGAAGAGTTGGAAGAGGCAGAGAATACCTACTGCAAGCTGCCCAGACCCACACGTGGGGTACTCCTGGCCTCCCACTGGCCGTCTGTTTGGCAAAAATAAGAATAAAATACAACTGAGAGGCTGTTTCTCCTCTCTGGAGAAGTTGCTTCTACTCTGTCCCTGCAGCCAGCTTTTACAAGTCAGCAGTTCAAAACAATCTGATCTTCCCTGTGCCTTCACACAGAAACTTTCTCAACAAAACATGAATTACAGTGTCTAAAGCTGCTATTTTATCTATAGCAACTGTATTAGCCCTGGTGCTTACGTGGGTTTTAAAGCTAGCTTTGTAAGAAGATTAGGGGGGTGCTAATGGTTTCAGGCCACTGCAATGTTAGGCAGGGGGGCCACTTCCAAGTCCTGCAGGAGAATAAAATGCTGAGAAGGGAAAATGGGAGTCTGGTCTGAGTTCTGTTCGGTTTGAGAGCTGGTGTAGCTCAATTATACAAGACATTGAGAAGATATTTTAGCTGCTGCTCCCTATTTTCCTTCTTCCTGATGTGTTCTTTCAAGGCTCAGACAAAACCTTTGATGCAGAGTCCCAGTTCAGGCTGGGTTTTTATTTTTGGTTTTTTAAATTTTTTTCTCTCCATGCACATAACTGAATGTTTGGGTGCCTCTTTTTCCAAGGGGAAACCTTTCTTAAACTTTATGAAGGCATTAGGTGCTTGCATGGAGTGTGTTCTTAGCACTCTGAGAAATCAGACTTTTGCCATAGTTTTCAGCATAATTACGTCAAATTTTTGGACTCAATTTTTTTAACCTGTTGTGTTGGTTGAGTGCTGCAGTGTAATTGAACACATGTAACTGTAATCTTGGTGTGTGCTAGATTAAGCAAATAGCAATTGACAGAAAATGCTGAGGCACTTAGTCCTGAGCAGATCAGGCTGTAAGTGCTGCTTAAAAAAAAAAAAAAAGAAATCCAGACAGTGTTTTTAAAATGCCTATTGTCCTGCTTAGGGATTTCACAGGTTTTATGTCAGGTAAAGGTTTCATTTCTGGTTTTTATGGAGGTTGTGTGCATTTTTCTAAGTCAGGAGGCGTGCTGCTGGGACCCTTGTGTGTCATCACACTCTGCTGTTCCTGCTTGATGAGTTCCCAGCTCCTGTGTTTTGAGCCCTTTGTTCGATTGCTTTCTAATTCACCCAGAAGAGGAAGATCCTTTTCTTTCTGGTAACTTTCCACTTTTCTTACACCTTCAAGAAAGGGGTAAGGGAAGATACAGAGACAGAGAAATACCTTCTATAGCCTTCCCTGTGCTGACAAATCCTAGTTTTGCTCCTTAGCTGGAATATTATCTCAAGGACCTTGGGGGCTCTGGTTAAATATGAGCAAACGTGATAAATGTTTAATTCAGCAGTGCCAGTATTCCTCTATAACACAGAGCTTTTGTACACAGGTCACTGCTCTGTGACTCCTCCCTGGTGCTAATCCAGCTGAAGAAGTTGCCTTTTTCATCCTCTATGTCAGCAATATTATTTTTCTGCAGTTTTGGACCTGTGCCAGCCTGCTGAGGAATGTGCTGGTGTCTTGAGGGGCACGGTCAAAGGAGGGAGCTTTACCTGCAGGGCAGTTGTGATCAGCTTGAGAATATCACATGTAGGAGGAAGAAAACGTTAATTTTATTTACTTCTAAGTGAGAATCCAGTTTTAATCTGCAAGACTGGCAGACTAGTCTGAAAGAAGTAGTTTGTATTAATTAGCTGTTGAGAGAAAAGGAAGGTGGGTTTTTACACTGCTGTGTTTGGGGATCTCCAGTCAGAACAGAGTGATATTTTTATCTGTGGTGTTGGGACAAATCTGAGAGCTCCCAGAGAGCAGCAAGGCTGCCAGGATTGGGTGCAGGCACAGAAATGCAGAGTCAGTTGCTGTGCATGTTCTGTACCTTTGGGCATTTCTGGCTGGCATCTCCAAAACTCAGCCACCACCTCAAAGGCAGCTGACAAATGAGAGTAATGATTTAATTGTCTGGCTCACAATCATCAGCACAGACCTGTGATCCTGCCTTGAGGGCTTTTTGTGTGCAATGGTGAAAAGGAGAATTGCTTAGATCAGAACTGTAAGCTGTGGCAAAGTAATTGCTCCAAAATACAGGGAAGGAGCTTCCAGTTTTCCTTGAACTCTGGCCCCCTGATGATCCCATCCAAGAAATGCTCTGTGGAAATATTTGGCATCAATTAAAGAACTGCTTTCGTCACACAAAATGACATTTTGGTCTGTTCTGTTTCCTATATTTCATGTTATTTAGAGAGGAATATTTGTCTTAAAAGAAAAAGCATTGAGATTTTGGGATACTGTGCCTTGTGTAAACCTTGACCCCAAGGGAAAAATAGCAAAATAAATAATGCTTTTATGGGCACGAGCTTTTGCTGCACTTGATGTGCTTAAGAACTTCACTGAACAAATCACTGTAAGCTGGAGGCAGTTCTAGGGTGTAATTTATATCTTAACATGGCATGAGGCTTTTACTCAGTTGTGTGTTTTCCAGGAACTGTTGCTGTTTTAAAAGTTACTGCTCCCAAAAGTACAGCAGCTTTCAGGAACTGCAGTGGCACTGCTGGTCTAAGAAACTGATTTCACTGGATTTTGAATGAGGAAGAATTTCAGTTTGAGACTTAATTTTAAAATTTACATCTTAGAAAGTTGAAAAAGGATGGATTTTTTTCAACTAGGTAGAAAAAGCTCACAAAAACCTGTCTTGGTGCCCTCCTACTTGGTAATATTTACCTAGCAGAGATTGCTGTTAGGATGTGTGATCTTAATTCCTGTCCTGAAATGTACATCCATAAATATCCTTGTGTGAGAAGTGCCTGGCACTGCTGAGTGTTTGCTATCTGTAGATGCTTGTGGTGCACCTGCAGTCCAAGTTCAGTGCTGTTGAACAGGTTGGAAAGCATTTTTATTGCCATTTAAATTTTGCTTTCAAATGTAGAATTCTAATGAGATGTCAGGGCACTGCAATTAGGCCCCTCCTGTGCTTTTTTAGAGTACTTGGACATCCTTTTGGTTGCTTAAGAAGGGCAATCTGAAACTTCTGATCTTTGGTCCACCCCAGTGTAGTTTGTGAATTCCAGTTTCACCTTTTCATTTGTGGGCTGGATTCTGAGCAGTGCAGAGTCAGACTCAGCCACCCAGCACCTTCTGGAGAGTTGCTCAAGTTGAGCTCACTGAAACTAAAATCTGACTTTCCTGTCATTAATTTATTCTGTATGTCCTGATAAATTGAATGTAAATATTGAAATTTTGCTGCAAGCTAATGAGAGAAACCTGAAGAGCCACATTTGTGTGGGAATGTTCCAGGGCTTGTCCGTCTCTTCCTCCCTTATCAGCGGAGACACTGGTTGTGCTTGTTTGTGTTTAAGATTCTGGCACTGCCTACCAGACAACGTTTAGCTTTGTGGAGCTGAAGCTCTGCTCTTGAGCTGTTTTTAATCTTTCCTTCCAGGCAGTGGTTCTTTCTCTTCTGGCTGTTCCTGCAGTCTTGTTCTCTTCCCCTGCATGCTGCTGTGCTGTTAGTCTATGTGTGCTCTACTCAATCCACGAATTTTCTCTCCCAGTTACTCTTTTCAGTGTGCTGCCCTCTTGTTCTGAAAGCCTTATTAATTAGCAGGAACACTTGTAAATTTGGAGTAATACTGTAGATAAAACCCTTGATACAAATACTTTTATAAATTGATTTATTACTAGCTCCTTGTGTAACTGATTTGGCTTCACGATACAACATTGATTATGTGGAAAATTTTGGAGTTTCAGTCTAGCGTTTTTAAAACCAGTTTAGTGTATATATTACATAGATTTTTTTGGAGTTGTTCTGTCTCTAACCACTCTAACTCTGCCCTAGGTTACTTGCCCAACAGCATCCACGCAGTGGAAGCGATGCTGGCTGCTGCAAGCATCGGGGCCATCTGGAGTTCCACATCCCCAGACTTTGGCATTAACGTGAGTAACCTCAGTGGCCGTGCAGAGCAGCCCTGCCGTGTCCCAGGCCGAGGTGAGGGTG
Source organism: Bombycilla garrulus (assembly GCA_013400315.1). Taxonomy (NCBI): domain Eukaryota; kingdom Metazoa; phylum Chordata; class Aves; order Passeriformes; family Bombycillidae; genus Bombycilla; species Bombycilla garrulus. Next base: position 208,574 of record VXBU01002785.1, on the reverse strand, counting down.
ATGAATTCATGTGGCAGATGGGCTCTGTTCCCTTCAGCCCTGCTGCCACCTCCTGGCACAGCCGGAGCTTTTCCAGCGGCACAGACCCGCTCACGTTCAGCTGTCACTCCTGATTTTCAGCTCGGTGATTTGAGTGGCTTTAGCTGCTCGCTCTTGGGGTGTTTTCAGATGGAATCCATGCTCTTGGTGAGCTTTTATTATATTAAATATGCAAATGAGCAGCAGTGTGACAGAGTTGCTGAGGTCTGGCTCTTCTTCCCAAATCCTGCCCCAGGTTGCTTAGCCACACTCACTCTGGTTTCCACACTCCAATTTCTTTGCCTAAGTATTCCCACCCTGGTTTGTCTTTTCCACAAGGCTTTATTTGCCAACAGGGAGGTATTTCATACTAATATCACTAACCTGGTTAGCTCCTTTAGTGTAGAAATAAATGCTGTATGTGAAGTTATGACATCTAAATGGATGTGCCCTGGAAGCTTTAAGAGTATATTCTGTTTTGTTTGGAGAGTTTTTAGCACACATCAGCAACAGATCTCTAAAGGAATTCTAAGGGTGTCAAGTTTACATATGAAAAATGTAGTGATTTTGAATGGCACAGTGCAGAGAACAATGTTTTTTAGATACCTCAATTTTGGTGTTTAACCCCAGTGGCTGGCTGGGAAAATGTATGGAATAATTATTCCTGGATTAGCACTAGAGGGCAGCAGCATTCCATGTTCTTACACTTGAGAGTGTATCATGGGGAAAAAAATGATTAAAAAAATCATTACAGCATGTAATCATCAGTCTGTTCTACAAATATTTTCTGCTTGCTCAGAAAATGATGGTATGGAGTGTTTTCTGTGCAGTGTGATTGGATCTCTTATCTGGGGGAAGATTGTTCACTTAACTTGCCTTACAAAGGACTGGTGTGTTTTCTGTCCTGCTGGTGTGCTGTTGTTTTCAGTGCCCAGCTTTTAGGTTTTTTTTGTGATAGCTTTTTAATGAAACTTGGCCTTGGCGCTGCAGTGCCATCAATATAATTTATTTTCCTTTGGCAGCCTGTTTTTTGATGAATTCAAATCCTGAAATCCTGAGGGAGATCAGCAGAGGCCCTCAGACATTGCCTTGCACCCTGAGGAAAAGCCATTCCTCCTTTTGTGGAGTTGCTTTAGTTCCCTTAACACAAACGAAGACTTTTAGCTTGGAGAAACAGCACAGCAATTTCAACACTTGAAGTCCAATTGTGTGTGTGTGTTTTGTGAAGCTCAGAAATGTCACTCCCCAGAGCTGCCTACACACTGCAGGCTCTGAATGCCATCCCTCCAAAGGCTTCAAGCCTTGAGGAAGTCTGCTGTCAGAGAAGCACTGAGCCGCCTCCCACGCACAGCGCAGCTCTTGGCAGCTGCTGCCTCATCCTGGTACCCATTTCCATCAATTAATGGCCGAGTGGTGGCCTGTGCAGGGGAAATGCTTGGGTTTAGAAGTTCATGAAGAAGCCCTGCTCCATCCTGGGTGAGGAGCCTTTGGTGAGCTCAGTGCAGCTCCATTCGTGGGGCCCTGCAGTTTTTTGGACTGGACTTGTGGAATAGAAGGAGCCGTTTCTGCTACACCTGAGCTTTTTGTGGAAGGGATTCCTTGCTGAGCCATCTGGTTGGATTGAAGTTCCAGTGTAGCAATTACATGTTCCATCTGTTTGTGTTGCCTTTGGATCATATCAGGCTGCCCTGTGGGACTGGATCTTGCCAGTGCTGATGAATCTGACTGGGTGTGTTAGCAGAGCTGGTAGGACCCCGAGAACTGGAGCCGTGCTTCTGATTCACACTTTTCAGATTTGATTCTTCTCTTTAGAGTACCCTTAGTGCTCATTGGGCTTGATTTTTAAACATCAGGCAGCATGGAGATGGGATGTGTGCTCAGCACGAGGGTATGTACACACATAAAAAAGCACACAGCACTGCTTGCTCTGCTCTGGGAACTGGTGCAAAGGAGGAGCTGTGACAATGTTCCAAAGAAACAGGAAATTTGACTTCATACTCAGAGTAACTGTAATGTATTAATTACATCTCCATTTCTGAGTTGGTTAGGTAACACACGTGGGGCTGCTTGAAAGCTTCTGTCACCAGAAAAAATTCTGGTGACTTTTTGTTTTAAGGTAATTGATAAATTTGAATGTCAGTGTGTTGTCACAATTTTCTTACAATGTGAACAAGGAAGTACATCTTTGATAGGAGGGAAATGTTAAATTACATTCTCAGCTAATACATTTATGTTTAGCCATTTCCCTATACCTTACCTGTATAGGGATAACAGCATGGAGAGATTGTCAGGACAGGACTCCTGTCCTTTTGTTTTGCAGCAGATTTTTCTGCAAAGCTGAGCAGCCCAGCTTGGAAGGGATTTTAACAGAGATGAATTGATTGTGATGTTTTTGCTTTCATCTTCTGATTTGGTAATAATTTGTTTCTCATTTTGGCTGCAATGTAGAGGGCAAAACAGAAAACAGAGGAATAAAGAATGCTGGGAAGAATGAACAGATGACTCAAGTCTGATTTCTGCAACATGATTTAGGAGATTGTTCTTGAACACTTAGCTGACAATTTTACTGTATTGTGTAATCTTGCAGCTCTTAATGCTTCGAGTAATGGAGCTAGGGAGGTTTGAACATCAGTGTGCTGAGAGCTTTTATTGAAAGGATTTGCTTCTTGCTGTTGAATACAAAAAGATCCATTTCTGGTAGGCTGCTGCATGCAGTGTACATGGAAAAAAGTAAATGCCAGAAGGGTTTTAATCTCAAATAGGATGATAGCTGTGGTAAACTCCTGAACACAGTGTAAGCTGGAGGAGACGCCTGAAAATTTAGCAATTCAATGTGTTGTGCTGCAGAGATTGTAAAGGAGCTGTGGTACCTTTTGTTGGTAGTCTATATGTGTTCAGCATCAATTTATTTTGCTAGAAACCAGTGGTGAGGTTTCCTTTGTTAATGGTGGCAGAACAAAGCTGACAGTTCATGTGGAGGACACCTCACCACACAAATGCATCTCCCAGCAACTCTCCTGTTAATTCTTGTCCTTATTCTTTGCCTGTTTTGAAATTTCATTCAGCACCCACTGAAGTTTCCCACTGTAGCAGGTAATTTCATTTTTTAACACATTTTTCTCTTTATCCCTAGGGTGTCCTGGACAGATTTTCCCAAATCCAGCCTAAGCTCATCTTCTCTGTCGAAGCTGTTATATACAATGGCAAAGAGCACAACCACCTGGAAAAGCTGCTGAGGGTGGTGAAAGGTATTTCACTGCCTCCCACCTGGGCTGTGGCTCTGTGAGCTCTCAGAGCCTGCACTGCCACTGCTTGTTGCTGTCCTTCCTTCTTGACAGTGGCATGGTGGCCACTGAGGCTTTCAGAGCAGATTTGGGTAGAAGCTGAATGGTCTCTTCTGTAATTTTAACAGTCTTCTGCTTGTTTAACTTCAGCAGATGATCAGGAATGAGGCAGCAGTGGGAGCAGGGGGTGTTGGTGATGTTTTTGAGCTCAAGCAAAGTGCTGCTGAAGACAAACAGGAGGTATTACAGCACTAAAGCTTGCAGATTTACTCGTAAAAGGCTGGCAGCATTGAGGAAATTACATCTTGGGTAGCAGTTCAGTCCTCTGAGGTTTCAATACTCAGCCCATCAGAATTATTTCTGTTACTTAGTGCATTAAACTGTTTGATTCAATCAGGCAGAAAAGACCTTTGTTTATGTAACTGAATGTGGGAAATCATTTTCTTCCTTCTTCCAGGGCTCCCAGACCTAAAAAAAGTGGTGGTGATTCCATATGTATCTTCAAGAGAAACCATAGACATTTCTAAGATTCCAAACAGGTAATGGGAGCACTGCTGGGTACAGAGGTGATTTTATACATGGGCTGGGGTAATGCTTTCAGGAAGCTTTGAAATATTCTTGTTTTTTCCCTCCGTTTTCTGCAGCGTGTTTCTAGAAGACTTCCTTGCCACTGGGAAAGGAGACCAGGCTCCCCAGCTGGAGTTTGAGCAGCTGCCTTTCAGCCATCCTCTCTTTATCATGTATTCCTCAGGCACCACGGGGGCACCAAAGTGCATGGTTCACTCAGCAGGGGTATGTCCTCCTCCTGGAGCTGCACTGCCTGTGCTCAACTGCTTGCCTTACATTTTTCCTTCAACAGCATCACACTGTGGTGTATTTTAAGGAAGAATTGATTGCTGACAGTTTTTCAGTAACTTGACAGTGAACCTTTTTCTTTGTGAGTGGCCATTTGAAAGCAAGTGTGGATTGGGAAGGATATAAATTACTTTGGTTTAGAAATCAGTGTGGAGACCTTCCAGATTCCAGGTGCTTCCTGGGAGCTGGTGTCATTCACAGAAACACTAAGAAGTGTCCTGACTGATACTTGAAGAAGAAAAGTAAGAGCTTGAATTGGGTGTGTGTAACTGATTTTTGGACATGGTTAGCTTGCATAGGGAGCTTGCAGTTTATATTATCTGGATAATGTTTTTACCTTGAACATCACTTGATATTTATCAGTTTAGAGTATGTCATCCTCATCAACCCTTTAAGGAAGACAGCCAGAGAGTTGGAATCTCCTTGAGTGTGGGTTTTGCAGTGTGTGGAAGCTGCTTGGGGCAGTGTCCTGTTGTGGCTAAAGATAATAGCTGATATTGGTGCCAGAGTGACCCTTGCTCATGTGCTTTCCACTTGCTGATGTTCTAAAGCTCTTAAAATACGGAGAGGGACTGCAGCAGTGTTGAAACTTTAATTCTGCTATAATCCTTCACAGAATGCAGGTTTTCTCCTGTTTAAGGCAGGCAGGGTGTGTTGTCTGGAGCATTTTAGCACTGTGGATTAATGGAAGTGCACCTCTTTTAGCCAGAGTCCCTCATTTCTGCTGCTTGCTCTGCAAGTCAGGGCTGGGTGGCCTGAGGGCAGGATGCTTTGATGCTGTGCCCCCTGGGTGTGTGTTCTTGGCTCTCTTTGATAGCAGGGACTGGAGGATTCGCCCACAGACAAATCCCCTGCTGCCTGTAAACATCTGCTTTGTGTTTTCAATCGGGGGGAGATGATACCAGGCAGCACGTGGCAGAATGATCCCTTTGGGACACAAATCTTTGTGAAGAAGAAAGGGGGTGGGTTTGAATCTGACAGCTGTTTTGAAGATGTGCTGGCTTCAGACTGGTTAAATACTTGCAGAGGTGGATTAGCAAGAACAGGACAGGTGTTTTGTTCAGTGATGGGTGGTAAACAGCAGAGATGAAAAAGAGCTGTAGATCAGACAGCAGGACTTTTCTTGTGCAAAGTTCTTTATTTTCCCATGTTAGCTTGCCCTGAATCCTGACTCTGCTCTGTTGCTGGATGATGTGCAGAGCCACCTCAGAGTTCAGGTCCAGACTCCTCATCCTCGCTGGGGAGGAGAGCAGGGGATGGATGGATGGTTGGATGAATAAATTCTATTGTTTGTGATTATTTGTTCCCACTGAGCAGCTCTGTAGTTGTGGTGCAGGGCGGGTTTTTTTATTTTTTATTTTTTCTGGCTGAAAAGCCAATTGTTGAATTAGGGACCTCAGTGTTTGACTAGGGCCTACACAAAGTCCATGCAAATACATTCTTAGATATCTTTTACACACTTTATTGGGTTTGTCTATTTGTTCTAGGCTTAATCTTGTTTCCACTGGAATTAATAGGATGATTTGCATTGATTTGATTTTTAAAAAGGCAGAATTAGCCTACTGTCTTTGTTTTATTTTCCAGCCTTAGTTTAAACAGAGTGTTTTTCTGTTAGTGAAAACAGCAAGAAGAGATGACATTTTGGTGAAGACATTTAAATTATTGCTTATTTATAGTATGTTCCAATGCTGGTCTGTTACTGTACTGATTTTAGATGCCAATAGGCAGCTTACTTTAAATTCACAACTCAGTTGATCTAATTCTGCAGTATGTTCCTGCTCTGTTTTCTTGCTACACAGATGACATACATAAACAAAGAAAATGAAGCCAGGTCATGGGAGATGATTTAAAAAATGGTGGCTCAGAGAGGCAGGCTTTCTTTTTTTGATCCTGGAAGCAAAGCTGTATGGTTTTGACCAGTTGGGTGTGCTGCAGAACGACTTTAGTAATTGTTACTCTTTAGTCCTAAAAACATTGTTGGTTCTTCTTGCCTCGTTCACATCAGGCCCCTTTTTAGTTATTCCATGCTCCCAGCTATCTAAGGAGAGAATTTTGAGGTAAAATCCTCCTCATTTCATGTCTGTCCATCTCAAGGACTTGCAAGGCTTGGGCTCAGACCTCTGCAGTGCTGCAGATTGCTGGTGCAGCTGCAGGCAAAGCACTCGGAGCTGTTTGATGCTCAGGCTGTGCTGAGCCCAGCTGGAGAGCTCTGCTGCTTTGAGCCCAGCCTCAGGAGCTGCTCCTGGCCCTCTCAGCCCCCCAGGTTTTAGCCCTGGGCCGTGCTGGAGCTCAGCAGCAGCTGGGCCTGCTGCTCTCTGACACTGCAGATGCTCAGGAACCACCAGCCCCATGTTGATCCTGAGGAGGAGCAGCAGACCAGGGAGTTTTATCAGCTGCCAGGTCTGCTGTCAAGTGAAAAATGCTTGGGGTTTGTTTGGAGGGTTGTAAAAGTCCTATAAATAAATGAGTCCTGTAAATTAACCTGAGAGCTTTTTGGGCTGTGAGTTTAGAAGAGCTCTGCCTTCTCCCAGAGTCTTTTTGTTTCCAGCCTGAGATGTACCAGGTTTTGCAGGGGAATTGTGCATAGCCTATACCTAAAACCACTGTTAAAAATTCCTCTTTTGGTTTCAAAGCTGTGAAGTAGCAAAAACTAAACGAAGGAGAAAGAAAACCAGTATTTATCTGAATTGAATATGACTTTTAATTTTGCTCTTTTGCGTGGCTCTTCCAGAATCTCCTGCAGGGACAGTGTGCTTTCCATTGGAAATGCAGTCATTATGTAAACACCTGCAATTCTTTTGGCAACCTTACCAATTCAGTTGGACACTGTTTCTGAATCCTGATTTTTGTGGTGGTTTTCAGCCGTAGAAGGTGGCAGCTGTAGCTAGATGGCAGCGTTGTGACAGCTGAGGGTGTTCAAACAGCAGTAGGTGAATTCAGACCTGGCTCCTTTGAGCAGTGAAGTGAAAATAAGATTTACTCCTTTATTTTTATTTAATGTTTTGTGCTTTTTTTCCCAAAGCATGTGCCAGTTTTATGACTCTCCTTTTTCATTTTGAGTGTTTATCTGTAATCTGTTTTCTTTCAGTGTAAATCCTGTTTCATGCTTATGAGGCTCTTAATAGTTTCACTATGACTCCTTGCATAAATGCAAAAACCATTTTTTATTTGAACATTGGCTACATTAATTTGTCACTGCAGTGAAGTGACAATGAAGTAGTCTGTAAATTTATTTATCCTAGCAAGTTATGATGATCAGAAAGGTGGTTTAGCAGCATTTCCAACAAAAGGAAGTAATAAATTTCAGGGCATTATTAATATTGATGCTCTGAGCAGTGAGACATTTCACATTTCTAGTCACTGCAGTGTTTACAAGAGATCTGTGCTGTCAGGTCTTTTGTCTCCTCGATGTTAATAGATAAGATAATTTGGACACATGGTGCTAATGTTGAGCAGCTGCTGCTCTCAGTCCTTCACTCCTCCCATTGCCCAAATACCCTGAAAATGAAACTGTCAAAGGGCTTCTCCTGGAAAATCTGACTGCTGGAAGCCTGCTGTTAAAATGAGGGTCTGCATGGAGTACTCTGCAGCTCTGATGGCTGTGTGGAGTTGGGAGTTGTTTATTCTGTGGATAAGAAGTGATGTGCAGTGGGAATTGCTGAGGTCGAATGAGAGAGGCTGCAAAGTTATGGGAGAAAATGGAGAATGCAATTTTGCTGCTGCTGGTGGATGGGCCCTGGGATTTACTTCAGCTGTAGTTAAAGGAAATACTTGCTTTAATCCTGGAGTACATGCTGCAAGTTATCGACTGTGTTAGTGTTTTTTAAATCTTAACGTGCTGTTAGAGATTTGCTTTTTCATTTCTGTCATCTTGTACTTTGCTTTCACTGTTTTTGCAGGGTACCCTGATACAGCACCTGAAGGAGCACATTCTTCATGGCAACATGAGCAGCAGTGATGTGATTATGTACTACACCACGGCAAGTGGGATTTAAGGCATTTTTACAAACACTAACATCCTTTTCCCTGTAAAGATGGGACAACTTTTCATACAAATCCACAAGTACTGTTCTTTCTGTGTTACATTTTTTAGTGCAAGGGATTGTCCCATTTGAGTTACAAAAAAAATCAGGTGAAGTAATAAAATGCAACAGGGAGCTTTGTGATGAAAGGTCAAACCCATGTTAAATGTTTCTGACCTAGCTGGTGAGGAAAATGGATTGATTTTTAGTCTCTCAGGTTTATTGATCAAGCTGCCTCATCAATATCACCTACAAATCAGATTCCACCTTCCTGCAGGGCTAGGTCATACTGAAGATGAGTTTGTTTTGGGTGTGGGGAAAGAAGCTTGATAAATGAAAGGGGGTAAACCTCACCTGTGTGGGATTATGTGGTGGGGGATGTTTTTTCTAATGCTGTGATCAAGAAAAATGATTGCTAAGCTTTCTGTGACTGTAGCAGTTTGAGAAGGCTGATGTCTTTCCTCATGAGTTCCCTCCTGCACTTTAACATGACGAGTCAGTTTGCAATATCTCTGTGGAGGGATCATGGTAATTGCCTTGTCTCTGAGATGTCCTGTCTCCTGCCTGCTGCTTTCGAGCTGTGTGCAGGGAGGTGTGGAATCCCCACCTCAGGAGGTGTTTTAGGGATCAGTTGGATGAACATCCATCAGGAACTGGTGCGGGCCTGGGACAGGTGAGAGCATGAGCAGAGCTCAGGCTTGCGTGCTGATGTGATCAGACAAAATCAGTGCTGTGGGTTTAACAGCACGAGAACTTCAGGCAAGGGAGGTGGAGGGGAAGGCAAACACCTCCTGTGTGAGGGCAGGGATTGTGCTTTGGGCCAGGCTCTGCACCAGTGCATCCTCTCAGAGCTGCCTGTGCCTCAGTGCCAGCAGACAGCGCTGCTGGGGCTGCCAGGACTGCAGAGCTCAGGGAAGTTTCTTCTCTCCTGCAGACTGGCTGGATGATGTGGAACTGGCTGGTGACTGCCCTTGCTACAGGAGCTTCGGTGGTGCTGTACGATGGATCTCCTCTAATTCCTTCACCGAACGTGCTGTGGGACCTGACTGACAGGCTGGGGTACGTGCCAGGGTTCAACCAGGGCTGCTGGCACTGCCTCCTGGCACAGTGACCCGGGCAGCCTCCCTGCAGGTGCTGCTCTCTTGGTCGTGCACGGCTTGACACGGTTTATCTTTTGGCTCAGCCTTGGCTGGAACTGCTTTTAAGAATCTGTACTAAAACATTTTCTGACAGAGGAGGAGAGACAAAGAGCTGATTGTTTCAAATTGGAGTCAGGTATTAGAATTCCAGGCAAACAAAGGCTTTTGGTTCAATAGTTTTCAAGAGCAGCCCTTTCAAAAGGCAGTAATTGGGAGCAATCTGAAGAGTAATTTCTCAGCACACTCAGAACTTAGTAAATAAGAATTCTTTTTTCAAACAGCTCAACCTAAGGTTTTAGTATAGGACTTTGACTTAAAGATATAAATTGACTGGAAAGGCTCAGCAGGGTTGCTTATATTTTCATATTTTGCTTTTTAATCTATAATGCCTAATTCACGCTGATAAGCTGTTCCATAATGGTTTTATGCCATTTTTTGTGCCTGAAAATGCTCTCAACACCCTATCTTGAAGCTTAGAGAAATGGCAGGTAGCAGATAAACAGTTGTAAAACCCTGTCATTGCCTTTAGCTTTGTAGACTTTGTTAAACTTTGATTTTTTAAAATTTATTTTGTAACTTTCCTATTTTGCCAGTTGCGCATAAGGAGTAAATTTGAATTTCATTACCAGTAAAACACGTGTCATTTTTAATTGATAATTAAAATTGTTTGTGGTGGAAAGTGGATGACAAAGGATTCACTTTCTGACTATGCATGATTAATAATTTAAACTTCACTGTCTTTGGTGACATGTAATATTTAAAGACTGACATTTTGTCTCTGGCTATTATAACTGAAGCTTAATGCCAAGTAAAAATGCTTCCAGTAAAAAAAAAAGGCACAGAAGAAACCCACAAACTTCAGCCATGCTTCATCCCCCAAAGAAACCCTGGTAAAACAACAGGAAAAAAAAAAGAATTGAGAAACAACCCAGCTTATTTTTAAGCATTGTTTCCACATGCCAAAAGCAAGTGAAGATAAATGTGTCTGCATGTCTCACTTTTGTAATCTGGCGCTAAAAGCGGTGGCCATCTGGGTGGTACTTCATCATGCAGTCTGTTCCCAGCTCACTCATATGTTAAATATGTTAAAAAAAAAAAGGCTCCAACATGTGAAGATTACCTTATTCTCTGAAGATGCACCACAGTTCCCTTCAGAGCATATTCTCAGGATATCTCTTCCTGGTGGCAAGAATGACTCGAGTGGACACCCGTTACTGATCTGTGCAGGGAATTTGGGGGATGGTGACTAAATGCAGTTATGTAGCATTTGGAAGGAAATAAAGGGAGATTTGGCTCTACATGTGCTGTAGAGGAAGTGTCAAAGAGCTTAAAATAGAGAAGCATTTTGTATTCTAATGTAAAATCAGCACTGGTTTGAGGCATGGAAGGAAAGTGAGATGTTACACAAGAATAAAAATAGTTTGTATGGTTGGTGCAGGGTAGCTGAGGAGCGCTGGGCTGGGGGCTCCAATGCTCAAGGTTCCCTGCTCAGGGCAGGATTGGAACTAGATGCTATTTAAGGTTCTTTCCAGTCCAAACCATTCTGTGTGCCCTTCCCACGTGCCTGGTAAGTTGTTCTGTGCACTGTTGTGTTTGTGCAAGGAGCCTGTTCCTGCCTCAGGGGAGTCTTACGATCACCAGCATGGCAAAGGAAGGTTTGGGAATTCTGAACTCCTTTTGGGAATACTGAAATATCCCCCTGTCCTTGCCTGGAGCAGTGTCCTGCCTCCCATGCTGCCTTGGGAGGAAAACCCAGCCAGGCAGGATCTTATTTAAGTTCTGCTGGTGTTGGTGTTACTGTGTCCCTTATCCTCATCTCTTTGCATTCTGAGTGAGTTCCTTGCTGAAATGTAAAATAAATCAGCAGAAGCCGGGTTAGAGGATTTCCTGAATGTCAGCAGGAGCATTAAACTGGCACTTCCATTGACAGGTGGAAGAACCACTGCCTTTGTTTCAAGTGTTAATTCTGTTGTATTGAAGAGCTCTAAAGACACTGTGCAGGATTGAGTTGTTCAGTTGGGCCAAGTTTCCTGTTCATTTAGGCATGGGCAGCTCAGGGTTTCACCACTGGGAACTGAACAGCTATCTCCAGAAAAACACTGGTTGCTGTCCCAGAGTAAAGTAATTTTTTTGTCAAACTGTGCCCTGAAATGGCCAAGTTTTTCTGTGTAAGACTACCAAGACACTCCTGGAAAATTATGGCCCATTAATAAAGTAAACATAACATTTTGTGATGCCTTTGGAGTGTTCTGCAGTTACAAACTCCTGTAAATGTAAATGAATGTCTTTGAGATGGGGAAAGCTTTGCTTAATATTTAGAGGTAGAGTTAAAAGTTTGAAAGCTGCAGAGATGACATTTGATCTGACTGATTTTGATAGTTCAAAAGGATGTGCCGTGCACTTGGAGAGCTCTGAGAGGCTGTGTTGTTTGTCTAATCCACATACAGAGTGTGTAACAGCCTCTGCTCACTGCAGTGGGAATTGCAGGTCTTTAGAATCTTAGCATATTTAAATATGCAAAACATGTCAACTTTTTTTTTTCCCCTCTAGGATCACCATCCTTGGAACGGGTGCAAAGTGGCTGGCTGTGCTAGAAGAGAAAAATTTAAAACCATGTAAGCTTCAAAAAGCTGGTGAATCCCTTCTGTCCTCCCTCCTACCTTTCCTCTCCTGGTTCTGGCTCCCTGTCTTGTCACAGTCCTTTATGTAATTATTCTGGATTGTAGTGACAAATAATTCCAAACACTTGGAAGAATTCTGCCTGTGCCTGTGTTGCTTTTCTCCTTTTGAAGGTGAAACACACAACCTCCAAACACTCCACACTATCCTGTCTACAGGATCACCTCTCAAATCTCAGAGCTATGAGTATGTCTACAAACACATAAAAAGCAGTGTCCTCCTGGGATCCATTTCAGGTGAGGCTTTTATGCTGCAGCATCTCAGTCTTTCTCTGACTGCCTGTGCAGCTCCTTGCTGCTTGTTTGGGAAGCTTTACACCTTTGGATCATTTGGGATTGGTTACAGTTAAACTGGAATGAGCTGTCTTTTTAGTGCTGAGGTTTTTCTGCATAATTCACTGTGCCATAATGAAACTCGGGCACTCTGAAGTGTTTTTGGTGGATGTTTTGGATTTTAAGTGTGATCATTTATTTTGACTGGCTGTCCTTAGGGGTGGCAGGGTGAGATCAAGCAAAGAGTCTATTAACCTACAGAACATACTGTTCTGCATATAGCTGACTTCAGCAGAAAATACCTCTTGGAGAGCTCCCATTTCAGTTCTTTTGTGCCAAGTAATTGGCACTGCAGACGAGTTTTTTGTAGATTATATAATTAGAGAAATATCAAGCCCCCATGCTGTGCAGTTTGTTGTGAGCAGTGCTGGCTGAGGCAACTTCTGCTCACGTAAGGTCCACCACAGCTCTCCTCATTTTGCTTTGTGACAAGGACTGACTTTTTCAAAGGGCTTTTTAACTCAGTTTGATTTTTAAAATACAACTATTCTGCTACTGAAGTTATCTCAGACTCTGGGCTCAGTAAGAGTAGTGCTGAATCTAGAACTTGCTACTACAGACATTAATAGACTCAAATGCAGAAGCCTATTTTTGAGGAAAGCTAACATGATTGATTTGTGTCTTAATTCTCTTCCATGAAGTCCTAGAAAGACTATAAATATTCCAGTTAGGTAAGCACTTTGACAGTATCTGTTTTTCTGAAGATAACTGCTCCTCCTGAGGGCCTGGCTCCCTTCCTCCCATGCTGATGAGGTATAAAAGCTAAGTAAATGTTGAGTGGAATAGCTTGACTGGTTACTTGAAACTAATGAAAACAAACAAGAAAACAGATATTTACAGAATTACTTAGGAATGAAGTCTGTAAAGTAGGGCCTGTTTATTTTCTCCCTCCTATAAATGGAAATTTCCTTAAATGAGATTAAAGAGACTGTTGGAAGGAGAAAAGTTATGCCTTAAGGGATAGATCTGCAGGAAAGGCATACACATATAACAAGATGTATAAAGTAAGGAAGAAAACCTTTTATTAAAAGTCACAACATTCTAGATAATGCTGTTTGTTCTGTGCTGCTTAGTGTGGATCAGAAGCCTTTGGCAAAGGTTGGCAGTTGGCTGTTCCAGAGTTCCTATGCAGTTTTCAGGTTTGCTTTTTCCAAAAAACATTGTATATTCTAAATGGATTTATTTTATTGTAGGTGGAACAGATATAATTTCATGTTTCATGGGGCACAATGTTACAGTTCCTGTTTACAAAGGGGAAATTCAGGCCAGGAATCTCGGAATGGCTGTAGAAGCGTGGAATGATGAAGGTAACTACAATCCAGAATACTGTGCACACTTAGAGAATGCAGTAGCTAGATGATCTTAACTTTAACGACAAACTGATGCCTGGAAAGGCTGACCTGGGAACAGAGACTGGGGAGAATAAAAGGATAAAAGGGATTTATTGGAAGGATCCAGCTTGGGCAGTGCAGGAACCCCTTGGGGCTGCACCCAAGTCAAACCCACAAATGGGCACAAAATGGATCCCTGGTCATGAGGCCTCACACTTTGATAGGTTTGGGTCCATCAGCACATTGGAGTTCATTGTCCAATTCCAGCTCCAGGTGATGAAGCTCCATCCTCCTTGTTCCCTCTCTGCCTTCACTGCTGTTTCCACTCTTGGGCCTAAAATTTGTCCTTGGTGCCAGCTGGAAAGGAATTGTTTTGTGTCCCTCCTCTGTGAAAAGAGCTCACCAACCCTTCATATGAAGCCCAGAACTGCTCACTGAACCAGCACAGAATCTAGAAAATATAAAAGCTAAAACTGAAGGCATCCCAAGTAATAGGCATAGGTGCTTTTTGCTTTGTTACTGTTATTTACAGAAAGGCAATGTGGAAAATACCTCTGTTTTTGTCAACAGGAAAACCAGTTTGGGGTGAAAGCGGAGAGCTGGTTTGCACCAAGCCCATTCCCTGTCAGCCCACACACTTCTGGAACGATGAGAATGGGAGCAAATACAGAAAGGCTTATTTTTCCAAATTCCCAGGTATGTGATGAAGGCCTTTAGAGGATGCAGACTGGAAGGGGAGGCCCAGGTTTATTTGCTGCTGCTCAAGGACAGCCACAGGTGCAGCTTTGAGTCCCAATTTGCAGGGTGAGAACTCCACGCTGTTTCAGAACATCTCCCTCTGTTTCCTCATGTTCTGTTTTGAACAGAGATCCAAGTAAAGCCATTAAGGATCTCTGCAAAGCTCCACTCCAGTTCTGCTGCTCTCATTAGGCAGATCTGTCCCAGCTGCTTGGCACGGGTGTGAGGTGGAGGTGCTGAGCAGGGCAGGTAGCAATCAGCTGTTAATGAGTGCTGCTGCACCTCTGCCAGGCTGCTCCTGCCTGCCTGGGGAATCCCAGGGGAGAAGTGCTGACCTGCTCATTAGCATGAGGATTAAATAGATATTAAATATGTTTTGCCTCAGATGTGCATGTTCTGCATCCTTAGCCTTCTGCAGAATAAAGTAACATGCACCTGTGGACCTGAGGCTTTTCTTAGTAATTGAGGAGGACTCTGCTCGTGCAGGGCTTTTCCTTATGTGGCACAGCAATGCCAAAATCCCTGGTGCCTCTGGGGCAGGGATTTTTTAGGAGCAGGATTTCCAGCTGCTGTTTGTTGGATGTGGAGACTTTTTATTTTTAATAAATAGCAACAATACAGAGTGGATTCACAAAAAAAGTCAGGATGTGCAGCAGGAGATAATCACAGGAAAACTGAGGTATGTGAAAGTTGCAGCCTGCATATAAGCCTGACACCAATAAATAGAAGAAAAAATAATCAGTGTGACAGTTTGAAGACTGAAATCACTGAGGTTCTGTCTGGACCCCTTCTCTGTAACAATTAAGTTGGAAAATGTGCAAATATGTCTTATGTGCAAACAACTGAAGTTGGTATTTTTCCTTAGAAAAGCTTGAGTAGAATTGGGTTGTACTTCTGTTTTTGACAGGCTGCTGTGCCAGTATCAATCTTCAATAATAATGAAAGTTAAAACCTGATTTTGCATTAAGACAAATCAAGAACAGTAAGCACAAAAGCTCCGTAGGGAGTTGTTGATACCCATTACACAAGCCCAGAAAGCTTCTTGTACAGAATTGTGCATAATAAAAAAATGGATCAAGGAAGACAACGAATCAAGGTGATGTTGTTACTTCTGTGGAAGATGCTTCCAGTAACTCAAAATGAGGTGTTCAGAGCAGCTCTTCACTGGTTTTGTAGGGAGTGCTGTGTAGTCATGCAAACAGGCAATCTGATGATAACCTGGGCTTTGATCCTAATTTCTGAGCTGCTCCTGGCTGTGCTGGTTCTTCACAGGAAGTGTGGCTTGTGTAGCTCAGCACTGTTACCCTGGGGGAGCAGCTCTCAGGGTGTATCAGTTCTGTTTCTGTGCGTTTCACTCGGTGCCAGGTGAGTTACTCAATGGACAAATCAGCTGCTTAACCTTTGTCCTTCCCCACCAGGTGTTTGGGCCCACGGGGATTACTGCAAAATTAACCCCAAGACTGGAGGAATTGTCATGCTGGGTCGCAGGTACAGTGCTCTGGCGGGGTGTTTGGAGGAAGCAAGTGTTTAAAATTGGCAGCCTTCACCTAGGAGCAAAATGCAGATGATTCTGTCACCCTTGTTAGCTTTATATTAATTTTATTGGATCCCCTGTTGTGGATTTCAACCCTTAAATTAAGCAGATCAGCTGGATTTGAGGAAGTGAGCTCATTTTGGGGTTCTACCTCACATTTGTATTGATGAACCCAAGACTGTTCTGGACTTGTTTTTGTGTTCTGTGGTTCATAATGGTCACTGGAGTTGGGATTTAGAGTGCAGCACATCCAGGGTGGTGAATTGGAGAACTTTTGTGGTCTTGGTTTTGCCACCACTTTGTTTTACAGCAGAACTTCCTCACAGAAGGTCAGGTATTAGATTGTGCCAGTGGCAGTGATCTCAGACATCCAGGATCACAAGTGAGGCTGGATTTACTGTTTGCATTTCAAAGCTGCTGTTTGAAATAAAGTTGAGTGCATTAGTGATGTTGCTGTTCCCTGTACAGATTAATTCTAATGAGTAAAATGCCTTTTTTACTCAAATTCCCTGAAAATTCTGTTTCTAATGTGGTTTTGCTTTCACTGGAGAGACTTGGTTAATTGCATCAATTTTTCCTCTTGATTGAGCTGTAATCACACTTTAATGTTTCTTTGTTTTATTTGCAATTTTTCAGTGATGGTACATTAAATCCAAATGGAGTACGATTTGGAAGTTCTGAAATCTATAACATAGGTATGAAATCAACTTTCCACCTCTTCCAGCTATGACATGGTTGCCCTAAATCTGTAATTTAAGCATTACAAAGCTGTGTAGAAGGATTAAGTAAGAAAAAGCTTGCTGTTTTTCAAATGAAACCATACAGTAAAATTTGATTTTGTAGACTTAAAGCTGGTTGCTTTCCTGAAGTATCTGTAGGGTGGGAGGTGACTCGTTGGGATATACAAAAGCAACATTTTATGGAGCAGGTTTTTTTTCCTTTTTCCCTAAGGTGTCAGGCTTTTCTTCCCCTAAAGGCAAGCTCTTGACACTGTTTTTATTGTACCTTTCCTGATAATTGGAAGTAGTTCTTGAGCTTGTGCTTTGTATTTCAAAGCCTGTTGTGACAGGTGGGGAAACTGTCCCTGCAGAAGTGCTAATCTGGGACTCAGGGACCTGTGGCCTCCTTGTTCTTGTGTCACCAGGCACTTTCAGTCTGTGCTGCAGGGGGATGATGCCTGGGTAGGCTGACCTGGAAAAAGACTAGGTAGAATAAAAGGATAAAAAGGTGTTTATTGGAAGGATACACCTTGGGTAATGTAGGAACCCTGCCAGGGCTATACCTAAGTTAAATACATAAATTATTAAAAAAGAGGCTTAGATTTACAGCAGCAGCCCATCAAATGGGAGCACCAATAGTTGCAGTTACAAATAAGCCAACATTTTATGAGAGCAATATCCATTTTTTAACTGGATTTTTAGCGACACTTTTCAACCCCTGTGCTTGTCCCCTCTAAGGGTACACAGTGACTTTAACCCCTCTCCCCTGAACCATGCAAGTGTTCTCCATGTAGTGTGCATTAAGATCATGAGACCTCACACTTTGATAGGTTTGGGTCCATCAGCACATTGGAGTTCATTGTCCAATTCCAGCTCCAGCTGATGAAGCTCCATCCTCCTTGTTCCCTCTCTTCCTTCACTGCTGTTTCCACTCTTGGGCCTAAAAATGATCCTTGGTGCCAAACTGGAAAGGAATTGTTTTGTGTTCCTGCTCTGTGCAGAGAGCTCAGCAGCCCTGAATATGAAACCCAGAACTGCTCACTGAACCAGCACAGAATGGGAAAAATATAAAATCTGAAACTGAAGGCACCAGGGAAAGCCAGAGGAAATGGCATGGTGTAAAACCTTATGTGTCCCAAAAGTAATAATAAATTGTTATGGACCTGAGTGGTCCTTAAAGCTGGATTTTCACAGGAGAGCTGAGATCCCAGAGCAGGCAGAGGTGGATCTCCCAGGCAGGGAGTGCCCGTTTCCCTTTGCCCACGCAGAGGAGCTGAACAAAACGCACAAGAACCAGAGCGCCGCGTAACCGCAGTGTGTAACCACGGCTCCCTTTGCAGTGGAAGCCTTCGAGGAGGTGTGTGACAGCCTCTGCGTGCCGCAGTACAACAAGGACGGCGAGGAGAGGGTGATCCTGTTCCTGAAGATGGCCTCCAGCCACGCCTTCAGCCGCGGGCTGGTGAAGCGCATCCAGGACGCCATCCGCGTGGCGCTCTCGGCCCGCCACGTCCCCAGCCTCATCCTGGAAACCAAAGGCATCCCGGTATGGCAGGGGAAAAAGGCTGCCTGCTGTTTTCTTTGTCACCTTGAATAGTAATTAAGGAGCAGTTGTCACTGCTCTTCAAACCCACGTACGTGGAAATTTTAGCATCTCAGAAGTGTATTCGAGCTTTATAAATAGTTTGTCTGTGTTGCCTAGCAACGTCTCTTCATCTCCTCTTCAGCTAAGCGTGGTTTTTGTTTTTTAAATGGGTTGCCTTTTCTCAGTAATATGTACTTAAACCTCTTAAAAGAAAATATTAAAAAGGTAATTTAACTCCAGCTTTTCTGGCCACCCATAAGTATATTTTGTTTTTGTTTTCCTGGCATGAGTGACATTCTTAGGAAAGCTGAGAGCACTTGGCAAATGCAGATAATTTTCTTAACCATTCCACTTTTACATCTGTTTAGCCACTTAAATGTAGCTCTATCACTGTCTTAACTGTAACAGTAATTAAAATTAAATTCTTGTGCTTGTTCATGGGGAGAAATTGGTGTAGCTGAAGGTTCTGCATGCTCCAGTCTTTGGAAGCTGTTCTGCTGAGCTCTTGGTGTGAGCTCTTTAGTTGGTGTGTGTGGTTTACAGCCCTCTCTGATGTGAGGATCTCCTCAGTGACTCTGAGCAGCAGAATGGGGGTGCAGGGTGTGGTTTCCTCACGTCCACTCGCACACAGACTTGGCAGTGTCTAGAGAAGAGACCTGAGAGTTCAGAGCCAGCATTTGACTCTGGTACCCCTTGCCAGTGTGGGTTTCCATCTGGAAGTGCTGTAGGGTTCAGGAATTCTCTGTGGTCCTGAGGGATCTGGTCCTGATCTCTTGAGTTAATTTTGTTGCAGGATGCTGTTGGCAGATATTCCTTGGCTCAGAATGTCTTTGCATGAGTGTAAAATTCCCTGAAATCCCCATTTTCTGGGCTGGAGCTCAGCTTCTGTGTGGATCACCTGAATGTACAGCAGGGAGGAGTTTGGGATGGGCTGCCCCTCAGGAGAGCCTGCTTAGATCATTAGTTCACACATTGACTCAATTGAGTGAATTTTAATTACCTTTCAGATAAATCTGCCATTGGTGAAGTGATCAAAGCTGTCTCCCATCTTTCTTTAAAAGTTTGGCTTGGAAGGGAAACTGCCTATTTTGTGCTACTTTTGGAAATGTGTTTGAGTTCTCCTCTGAAAATACAACCTGATGTGATACTGTATTCTGGTAGGAACAGCACAGCTGTGCTGAGGTGATTTAGCAGCACAGAACATGGTTTTAGTAGGTTATTCAGTATTTAAAACAGTGTGAATCTGTCTAGTTCTGTCCTGACCAGGTCATCATGCACAGGATTTACTGATTAAAATAAACTGATTTACTTAGAACTGCCTTATATTTTTTTAAAGGGGGCAGTTCCCCTGCTGGCCACTGAGCCTGTGATGGTTTGTGGGCAGATGAGAAGAATTTGTGGTTTTCTGCAGTGTCCTTACTTTGAGTCACACAATGTAATGGAATTTGTGTGGTTCCTAAGTGGAGGTGAAGCCTCTGTTGGTTACAGTTTATTTTATTTGTTATGGTTCGTCTTGAAACATTTAACTGGAGAGAGGACCATTTAAGCTCAGTCTCACTTCACCCTTTTAGAAAAACTGTTCATTTCAGTTTAAAAAAAACATGGTTTTCTTCCATAGCCCAGTGCAGTTGGGCTTTGTTTCTTGAGCCCACCCTTAAAAAAAAATAAATCGCTTGAACATAGGATTTGTCAGAACATAAAACCCAAATATTTTTAGTGTTTATGCCATGATTCTGATCTGGTTTTGTTGTTTTGTATGGGAGCTTGATCGTGTTCTCACAGAATTGCCAGTAGGAGTAATAAACTGACACAAACTCTGAGTTCTACCTACTCTTCAAGTGATTTTCAGAAGAAAGTGCTTCAAGTGTAACAAAAGAGAAGGCATTCTGCTAAATTTTGATGGAGCTCTGGAATTGGTGGGGGGTTTCATGAATATTTTCATAAAGCCACTACATGAAAAAAAAAGTTATCTTTGCTTGTTTTGTTTTTCAGTATACGGTAAATGGGAAGAAAGTGGAAGTAGCTGTGAAGCAAATAATTGCAGGGAAAGAAGTGGAGCAGCGGGGAGCTTTCTCCAACCCAGAGGCTTTGGACCTGTACAAAAATATTCCTGAGCTTCAAGACTATTAAAGTCACTTGTTTGGGTTTTTTGTTTTTTTGGTGTGTGTCTTTGTTCTGTATTTGTTTTGTATATACCAAAACTGTATGTAAAGAAAAAAAGCTCTATTTAATACCAGTGGTTCTTTTAAAAGAAAAAAAATATTTCATGAAGTGCATTATAAAAGGCTTGGGTAAAGCTTAGCTCCCTTTTATTGGTTAAATATGCCATATATTTTGGAGATTTTTTTTCCAGTCTGGAAGAAGAAACCTGCCTGTTTTGATTTTTTATATATATATATATGAGTGCATCTTTTCTGCTTAGATTTACAGCAGCAGCCCATCAAATGGGAGCACCAATAGTTGCAGTTGCAAATAAGCCAACATTTTATGAGAGCAATATTCATTTTTTTAACTGGGTTTTTAGTGACACTTTTCAACCCCTGTGCTTGTCCCCTCTAAGGGTACACAGTGACTTTAACCCCTCACCCCTGAACCATGCAAGTGTTCTCCATGTAGTGTGCATTAAGATGTTTTTATAAAGCCAAATCATAATGCACTAAACCTCATTTGGACTTGACTCAGAACCATTTCAGTCCTGAAGTATCTCGTGGTACCTTTGAGGGTAGTTTTTGCTCTGTTTTTGCTCCATTTTGTGCTGTAGCCCTCTCACTGTTTTAAGCTCTTGGCTGAGACTTGTGGGGGCTCAGAAGGTGCAGGGAGCTTTTGCCTCCTCCTCGTTCCTGGGGTAACTCCAGGTGATTTCTGTGGAATTTACTCTCATTGCTGTGGATTTATTTAATTATGGTTGAAGAAGACATTTTGCTTCCTTGGTTGAAGTCCTTGATTGGCTCCAAGGTTAGCTGAGGAGTTCCAGGGTGTTTCTTTATTAAAAGCTGATGGGTTTTGTAACTTTTTGTACTAAATGTCATGTTGAAAGTGAGAGACCCCTTTTCTAGGTCTGTAACCCTCCAGTTTATAAAGGGAAAAATACTGTAATTAAAAAACTGAGCTTACTGAAACAGTGAAATGGAAGTACTGAAGTGTTTTGTTTTTCATAAAATACACTTGCAGTAGTTGTACCAACCCTCTGGCATTCAGTGTCTCCTGCACTATTTGAATTCTGTGGGTGAAATATTATTGTACTTCAAACTGTGTTGAATGCATTCAGCATTGATGAAGAGTTAATTAAAAGAATCAATTCTTTATATATATAAAATTATATATTACATCTCTCAACTATTCCTGTCTTTTTTTTTCTTTTGACTGGGTATCATTAAATAATTTTTAGTTTAATTTGTTATTTTGATGGGTTTAATCTAAGTCCATCCAACTTAGTCCAAAATTTTCTGTGCTGGTACTTTTTCTACTGTACCAAGTCAGGCCATGCTGGTGTGATAATAAAAATACCAAGCCCCCATTAGAAAAGTATAAAAAGGAGCTATCAAACTGCCACTAACCTGTGATGAAAAGCACTTTTAAATTCCTTCCCCTTCTGGCTTGCTATATATAAATTTTACATTAACTGTGACTTTGTATTCATTAAAACTTCATTATATTGTTCTTTAATTCATGCAAAATGTCTGAGGTTTACTGAGCCTACACAGCCTTATTAATAAGTAATTTTGGGTTGTTTTATTAATTAAAGGTAGTTCAGAATCACATACATTAAGAACATATAGAATGCCTAGAGGCTGCTTTTTCTAATCCTTTATCATGCTGGAAACACTGGAGAAAGTTAAATTAATAGATATCATTTAATCTCTTGTAATTCTCAGATGCTGCAGACCTTTTCCCAGACATCAGTTATGAACAAAAAATATCAATTTCCTTTTGTATTGCCCTGAAAAATCACAGTTTTTTCTCAGTTTTTTTCCCAGATAAACCCTGCATGGATGCCTTGGGGCTGCCAGGATGTAGCTGTTGTACCTTGAGTGCATAGCCCTTTTTTTTTTTTTTTCCCCCCTTTTGCCTATTTATAGTTTGAGGTTCAGAGTGTTTTGCCTGGAAAGCTCCATGTGCAGATTTCAGTGGGATGTGTGGCATGCAAATAGAGCTGGCTCTGGAAGTGGCTTTAAGCTCTGACTTAAATGTTCAACAGCAGAGCAATTAGAGCAGAGGAACTCCGGGCTCGGAGCATTTCCCACTCAGCCCTCTGCAAATTTGAGAGATTCCTGAATTGTGAGATGGAATCAGCCCATTTGCCCTCGGGAGATGTGGTTTTATCACTCCTCCCTTAGAAATGTGCTTTTGTCAGCTCCTGGTAGAGCAGGTACTTCCCCCTCCCACTGCCTTATGATTTCAATTAATTTCCCTGGTTAGTGGTGGTTCTCAATGAAATAAAATGAGCTGGTACACAGCAGCCCGAGCAGGGCACAGCTGATAAAATTGTTTATTGTTATGGGCAAGAGCAATGGGTTGTGTGAATTACTTATGCTGTGGTTTTAAAAACACAGGTAATTGCCTGATGGAATGCAACTTCCCTGGGGCCGTTATTGTCTTTCACTTTAGTGCATACATATTTAAAAGTATTTCATTTATGAGCTGAGCAGTCACTCACACAGGTAAATGGGTGTTAAAATCAGGTTTAAAATGCAGTAGTAAGGAGTTCCAGGGTCCAAGAGTTCTTGAGACAGAGCTGTAGGGTTCTGGGTTGGGGGGAACTGGAGTGTGTAGGGAATGTTCTGGGCCGCCTTTGAGACCTTGATCAGAGCTGTTTCAGTAGAAAAAGTCTTTGGTTTTCCTACAGGTGCCTTCTGGATTCTGCGCTGAGCAATTTCTCCACTGAAATTGTTCAGTTGTGAGTGGTTTCCTGAGATGCCAGTCTGCTGCCGGGATCTTGCAGAAGTCCAAGATTGCTTGGTTCATCTTTCTCCTTTTCAGAGGCGAGGTAATTTTTAGCTCATTTATAACCAGGTCTTGGAGAGCAACACGATGTTGCAACTTAATTTTTCTTCTACATTTTTTCTGTAGAAAGAGGAAGCTCCATGTCCTGACCTGGGCTGTCCCAGAAATAAACCGGGGTGGGAGTTGCTGTGGAATTTTTAGTTTAATTTGTTTGCATAGCCCTTGAGCACACACATTTCCCTGCTGGGACTGAGGGGAATACACACATTTCTCTCTCTGGGACTGAGGGGAACACACACATTTACCTGTGTGGGACAGAGGGAGCACACACATTTCCCTGTCTGGGACTGAGGGGAACACACACATTTCCCTTTCTGGGACTGAGGAGGGCACACATTTCCCTTTTTGGGACTGAAGGGAACACACACATTTCCCTTTCTGGGACTGAGGAGGGCACACATTTCCCTGTTGGGACTGAGGGAGCTGAGGGGAGCACACACATTTCCCTGTGTGGGACTGAGGAGGACACAGACATTTCCCTGCTGGGACTGAGGGGAACACCCACATTTCCCTGCTGGTACTGAGGGGAACACACACATTTCCCTGTCGGGACTGAGGGAAACACACACTTTTCCCTGTGTGGGACTGAGGAGGACACAGACATTTCCCTGCTGGGACTGAGGGGAACACACACATTTCCCTGTGTGGGACTGAGGGGTCTCTTTGGATTCCAATAATGAGTTAATCAGCATCAGCCTGATTGTTCTGCCTGGCACGATCTGTGTGCAGATCAGGAACGCCTGGCACACCGAGGGCAGAGGGGCAGCTCTGGAACGCTGTCAGGGAGTCCCAGAGTGATTCCAGCTGCATAACAATGAGATGTCCCCAAGTATTAATGCAGAGGCTCCAGCTTTCCCCACGATTCCTCACTGTGTGAGAACTTCCCCAAACCTGCAGCTGGGGATGAACTCAAGTGAGAAACCAGCTCTGGTGAGGGTGGGAAAATGCTCAGTACGCTGTTGTTTAACTGGGCTGTGCAGCACATTAGTGGGAGCTTAATTGGGCCTTGTACTTCTTAATTAGAAGACCTTAGCGAACTCTCGTCCTACTACTTTTGACAAGTGGTTTTGCAAGGTTCAAGAGGCTTATCAGCATTCAGCCTGAGATTCCAGCTGAAAGGATAATGTCCCTTGGAAAAAACCATCAACGCCAGGACTGCTAATTAGTTTACAATAGCATATTAATGTATACATCACTAATGTGAGGAGGTTCACATCGCTAATGAGGAATCTACTAAAAAAAAAAAAGTCCCTTTTCCAGTTTTGTTCCCTGTTCTGTAGATTTAAAGGGAGTTGAGTCTTGGCTGCTGCAGGATAACTGGTGGGGATATTTGTAGGATCAGGAATAGTTTGGGTTGGAAGGGACCTTTCAAGATCCCCCAGTTCCACCCCCCTATTCTGTTTTTGTTTTACAAAGGCACTGATTGCTTCTAGCACTCCTGGTCTATTGATCTGCAGCCTGTGTTTTGACAAGGATCAGGAGAGTATTTATCTTCACCTTCTATTAGCTACAAAGAGGTTAAAGCTAAATGGAAATAAATTGTGAAGAAAATGGAAGAAAATGTTGGGAATTTGTGCAGGTTTGTCTGACTTGGTTTGAAAGGTGAGCTGAGTTTAAAGCAGTGTCACTTCAACCCTCACCAGAGCTGAAGGAGGTGGCCTTGAGTGTACAACTGTGATACTCAGCTGAGAATTTTAATTTGTCTGGTTCTCATGTATAATAAAATATGCTAGATACATGACACTTCATGAATTAATGCAGGAGTATAAAGCATAGGAGAGATTCCTGTACAGGATTTGTTCTTATAATGCAAATGCCAAGCAGAGCTTTAAATGCTCTGGCTATCTGGAATCACGGAGCCCATTTCACGCTTCACTTCAGGGTTTGTTCCCATTTCCTCAACCCTTTTGTAATTAGAGGGTGTGTGCATGGAAGGGGGGAGGGAAATTAGGAAGGAAATGCCCAAAGCAGCACAAACCCATGGCAAACCCTGAATGTGTGGGAGTTTTTAGGGAGGTCACCGAGGGAGGAAGCAGGAGAGCTCACCTGGCAGCCCCGCTGCCCTCAGCACGGGGAGAGGCGTTTTTAAACTCTGCAGGTGCCCCTGCAAGGGCTGGCCATGGCCTCTGCCCCTCCTTGCCAAAACTCCCCCCTGCCCCGAGCAGCAGGAGCTGGAGGAAGGGCTGTGCCAGCAGCTCGGGCTGGCAGGTGAACAAACACCTGCAAATAAAACCCCAAACCCCGGCTGATGGAAAGGTGATGGAACACGGAGAGTGCCAGACAGCTCCAGCCTCCCACTGCTACCAGGATATGATCACTCCCCTGGTGAAACCTGTAATTACATTAAGAGGACAGCTGGTTCTAATGGCATAAAAATATTGAGACATGACTGCAAAAACAGAGGTTTTCTCCTAATGCAGCTCGAATTAAAGCAGGGGAGGGGAATAGACATTTTGATAGCTCATAAAGATGATTTTTTTTTTCCCTGAGTCAGTGTATTATCCTAATCTTTGTGGAAGTAAAGCAGCTCTGTGAATGGGAAGAAGAGCGTTACCCTGGCTGGGATTACAGAGGTTACAGGCAGAGAGTGGGATCAGTGCTGAGCTGTTTAACACCTCCAGGGCTGATTCTCCTCCTCTCCCCACCTTTGCTCCTCCAGGACCACGTGTGCCTCATCCCTGCGCTGTGCATGTGGGCTCCACGGGCTCCTGCTGGAAACCAGAACCTGCCCAGACCACTGGGAACCTCCAGACCTCCAGGACAAAGGGCTGAGCACATTTCCTCCCTAGTTTAAGACTTTCTGCCTTTATTCCCTGATGCAAAGGCTCGGTTCCCACTGAGTTCTACATGAACTAATTACTTTCATGTACAAACAGGAGCAAGAGAAGCTTTTAAGCAGCGCAGAGTCTGGTGTGACAATTCTATTAGGTTTTGGTGGGTAGCTGCTTGACCTGTAAATTGAAACTCCAAAAAGTCACTCTGTGCCTTACCATGGTATTTAATTCTGTGCTGGAATGGGTTTGTTCAGATATGAGACAAAGAGAACTATTTTTAAAAATGGCTCCAATCAGGCAGAGAGCATTTTTCTTTCTCTTTTTCCTCCTTCAGCCTCCCAGGTTTCTGTGTGGAGAGGACAAAGCAGCTTGCTGGGGGTTTGTGAGCTCCTCTGCCTGCTCCTCATGCTTGATTTTCACTTTCAGAACTACAAGCCCATGGTTAATGGAGACCTTGATTGTAAATGTGGAATTGGAGGTGTCACATAATGGCCACTCCGAGCTGCCTCACCAACAGGCTCAGATTATAAATAATTATAAATGCCTGGATTTAGGATCCCTGGAAATGCCATCTATGGACATTAAGGTAATTAATAATAAAGAAAATGTATCATTCACACGGTTTGGGAATAGGTAATGCACCAAGAACCTGGGAAGAAGGATTTTGGTGGGAGAGAGTGACATAATTTACTGCCACCCTCCCAAACCTCCAGCACATTCATTATGCCTTAAATATTCTCACGCTGAGTTTTTTCCAATGGTCTAATTATAAACTTCATTATAATTGTTCATTAGTTTTATTTTGTTCAATTAGCTTAACAAGTTGCCAAATGAAATACTGGGCTGGCAATTAGCTTGATCTAATCGTAATGAGCCACTCAAACTGGGTCACCAAATATGTTCGTTTATAGCACTTCTTTTTTTTTTTTTTCTTTTTCCAATTGGTGAACAATAACATAAATATTCAGAGCATCTCCTGATCCAAGGAGTGGAAATTTCCCACTCATTTATTAGGATAGGGGAAAAAGAAATAAAGTCAATTGTTCAGCTCCTGGTAGTTGAGCGAGGTGCAGCCCAGGCAGCCAGAGCTGCAGAAAAGTCACTTGAGCTGCCAGGAGCGAGGTCAGCTCTGACCCCTGAGGTCTGTTCATCCCCTCAGAATTGCCCAGAATTCCGTGGCACCACCTGGGCCGTGCTCCAAGGCACAGCCGTGCCCTGGCAGCAGCTGAGGGGTGAGGCTGTGCTGCCTGGAGAGGGGAGAGCTGAGCTGAGCTGAGCTGAGCTCTTCTCCTCTGCTGAGGGGTGAAGGGAGCCTTTGGGCAGCCCAAGAACTCAGTTTGAGCCACTCTGACAGCAGATGGTGCTCGTTGGGTCCAGCCCTGCCCAGCAGCTGTGGGCTGAGGTTGTGCTCACAGGTTTTGCTGTGAGTTTTGGATAACCCTGAGTTTCCTTTTTTGCCACTCAGCGCTCGGACCTGCTCCTGTTAAGCAGCTGCTTAGCAGCAGCTCCTGGCTCACACGGTCCAGTGCATTTGCAGCCACCTTTTTTTGGAAGCTAATTCGGGCAGGAGCGATTATTTGGCATGAATAATTCCTCCTGCACGTCGAGTGCATCACATCCAAATCTCAGGGACCAGCAGCACCGGGGCAGCTCCTTAGCAAACCTGAGTGGTGGCATTAACAGAATCAGGGTTTGGATTTCTCTGGGGCCTTGTCGTGCACCTGCATGGGAACACCATCAAATATTAAACCAGCACAGAGACTACAAGCACCTGTAAGTAATTCATAAAACACTGTCCTGAGGGCAAGCTGGCGAAGCCATGTGTTGGAACCCAGGGGGTTCCTATGATGCCTTTGGCCGACCTAAAACTTGGTTAGGAGGCTTTTTAGCTTTTCCAGAGGTGTTAGGGATTACGGAATGATAAAAGGAAGAAAACTTGAGTGTATGTCCAGGGGGGTTTAAAGCCCTGTACAGGGGGGTTGGAGATCTGTACAGGGGGGTCTGAGACACAAGATGGAGGATTCTTACACGTGCCATGTTATCTTATGTTCTTCTTCATCTCCTCCATCTTCTTGGTGCTGCTGGCACTTTGGGATTGGTTTGACACAGATCTGGACAGTGTGGTGTGAGGGGCACAGATTGGTACTTAATTATAAACATTTAATACGTAGTTTTTAGTAT